>CM044906.1:71879637-71970076 GCA_024500145.1 Gentiana dahurica var. dahurica
CCTGACTCACCACACTAGCACTATAATTTGACCTGGTACACTGCCGGTAAGGATTGTATAACCTAGAAATAGTCCGTCAACTTTCAAAGTTATGAAACACATTGGTAAATTCAGATTTCTGTTTAAGAGGAATTAACCACATATATTTGGAAAAATCATCCACAAAAGTAACATAATATCTAAATTTCCCAATAGATTGAATAGGAGCAGTGCCCCACAAGTCACAGTGTATTAATTCAAATAAACAGGAACTAGAAAGACTGGAATGATTAAAGGGGAGCTTTGAAAGTTTCCCAAGTTGACAACTTTCACACAGATGCTCCTGTGTTTTATTTCCTAGGACTTCTAAGAGACCTTTATTCTTGAGCACTTGAATAGTGGAAAATTGGATGTGTCCTAACCGTTGGTGCCAAAGTTCTGCTGTTCCTGACTTAAACCTGTGAGCAAAGTACACTTGATGTGCACCAGACACCAGCATTAGTAAAGATACACTCAGCAGAGTGTTGATGAGCAAGTTGTCTAACAGAAAGTAGATTCTTTTGGAGGTCTGGCACATATAATACATTTATAACAGATATAGGTGATGTGTGTGTACACAGGTGCAATTCCCCTATACCTTGAATAGATAATCAAGTGCCATCTCCAATGAGTACATATTCAGATCCCAAGTACGGAGATAAATTATGTAGAATATGCTTGTTACCTATCATATGAGTAGATGCACCTGTGTCCATGATCCACTCTGTTTCTGCTATTGTGTTGTCCAAAGTGAGTGCAGCCAATGCTTGTGGGAGTCCTTCATTCTGTGTTTATTTAGAATTCCACCAACAGATTTTTGCTACATGGCCTTGGACACCACAGCACTGGCAGGTTTGATCTCTATACTGCTCTCTTTCTACTTTGGACATTCTTCTAAACACTTGTCCTCCATTTGATCCTTGACTAGTATTTGGTGTAGTTCTGGGTGTGTTTTGCTGTGCTTGAAATCCTCTTCCTGCAGAATTAAATCTAGGGTTATTGTTGGACTGATTTACCTGTTGTGATGTTCTTTGTCCATAGAAGGCCATCTGAGTGAGACTGTATGAATCCTTGCTCATAGAAAACCATGTTCTCCTTTGGTCCAAACTTTGTAGTTGAGATACTAATTCGAAGTATGTAGGCCTTGGAGGTTTTAGCATTGTGGTAGTAAATGTTTCATATTCAGGTCCCAGACTTGTAAGTAAATAGTACACTTTTTCTGGATCTGTTATTGGTTTGCCTATGGCTGTAAGACTATCACAGATGCCTTTAAAGGCTCTAGCATGTTCAGAAATGTTCTTGTCATCTGTTTTTCTCAAATAAGTGATTTGTTGTCTTAAGTTAAACTCCATTTCTTGAGAATCTTGTGCATATGAGTCTTTTAGTGCTTGCCAAACATCATATGCAGTGTCTAATCCAATGACTAGGCCTAGAGATTCTTCTGACAAAGATCCTATGAGCCAGCCTCTTAGCATCCTGTCTGATTTTTTCCATGCTGTATATTCTGGATTTTTGGTATGAGTTGTGGCTCCACTGTTTGTATCTGTTGCTGGTGTGCTTGAATATTCTGATGGTGCAGACTTAGCATTGATTAGGTGATCTGCTAAGTCCTGACTTTCTGCGAGTGCAAGAACTTGTTCTCGCCATAATGGATAATTTTTTGAGTTTAGTTTTAAACTGATGAAATTTGCTACATTAATTGACAGGGTTGTTATGGTGTTAAGCCACCAATTGCTCTGATACCATATAGAAGTTCAGAAACTTGAGGAAATATTGGAAAGGAAAGACATTTGGAATCGAAAGGTAAAACTTTTATTCAGAATTGCTTCTGTTTCTTTCTTGATTTACATCGAAAGAGGGCTTCCTTATTTATACCACAGGAACCCTAATCTAGTATTGAAGTTCGAATTAAAGATAAATTTTCAAATGAATTTAAAGATAAACACATATAAACTAATATCATCTCTATGTTTTGAAACAGGTGGCCATTATCTTTTGGATGTAGACAAGCTCCAGACTCTGTTGTTTGTATTTCAAAGGTGATGCATCCTTATCTCTCCTAACCGCCCTTATCACTCCTTGACAATCACCTAGATTCCATTTGAATTCAAACTCTTATCTTCTTGCTTTATCTTGTTTTGAAGAATTATCACATCGCTGTATTTGATTTGCTACTTGATTTGCTTTCTGAATTTTTTTCTGAATGCGATATGTCTGAAAGGGATAGTGTAGATACTTTATTAGGAGGGAGGACTCCCTGCATTTGGATTGACGGGAAATCGGCGAAGAGGTGAACAACGTCGGAGCAGAGTAGCGGCTAGGTTTTCTTCTTTTTTAAACAATTGTTTTCATTTTTAAAGAAAAACTTTATCTATATTTGTGTTTGTTTTTCTTCTTCTCTTTGTTTCATGTTTTGAGTTGAATTCTATGTTTGATAACTGTATCGCTAAGCCATATTTACATTCTTAATTTATTATCACATCATATGCATTTATTTATTTTTAAGTCTCAAACATTTCATTTTCTTGACATATAAAACTATTTTGATTGCTTGGTGCATTAAAAGATAACTAATTCAGTGAAAGCAACCCCAAAAAAAAAAAAAAAAACCCTTCAGACATACTATTTCCGAAGTAAATAAATTACGTAGCACATATGTTTACGAATTATTTATCATAAGTTATTGAAGTAAAAGATTATTAAAATGATAATTATAACCAATCAAAAAATATATAATCTGACGGTTTTATTCTGCATCATACTTTCCAAGAAGAAGGTTTTTCTTTTCTTCCTGTAATGTGATATAAAAAATCACATATAATTTTTTTTGTTTTGCATATAATTTTAGTTTGACATGCAAATCTTTATTGTTCTGAAATTGTATGTATTTGTTTTACTAACTTTGAAGAATTCCTAAAACAAAAAAAATATATATACTCCCTTCGTTCCTAATTATATATCGCGTTTGAGAAAAACACACAGATTAAAAAAATGAGTACTCCAAAAACAATCTTGAAAAGTGTTGTGGTGTAATGAAATGAAAGATTGATAGGTTGAATGAGCCTAGAAAGTTGAAAAGTAATATTGAAAAGCGAAAAAATTATTTCAACCTCGATATATTAGCACTATCCAATATATATATATATATATATATATATATATATATATATATATATATATATATATATATATATATATATATTATAATTTCGTGTGCATTTTACCCCCTATTTGTAGTCTATTCGATGTAATTTTGGTGTAGTTAAGTGTTTTTATAGCACATTTCACCACTAGTTGAATCACGAGACGATAGAGCGTTTACGTCCGAAATCTTCATATTTTTTGTGAATTGTGCGTGTTTTATTGACATGTGTCACGCTTGGTTTTCTTGTTTTTGTTTGTTATAGGCACGGCGTAATAGAAGGCGTGACGAAAATTACAACAATGTGAAAATCATCCAAAACGGAATTCGTATAAAAAAAAATATCACAAAATGCAAATTAAGACGTTCGGAAGAAAAATTGCAGTCTTTAGGATCCCGATGTTGGTGTCAAGTGGGGGAGGCCTTCTCTTTTGGATTGGAAAAGAGAACATAATAAAATAAAAAATTATAATAAAAAGAAAAAAAGCAGGAGAGTATTGGTCAAAGGGCCCACGCCCTATATTACAACCAATAATGCATCGGACGAAAAGGAGAAAAGGAGGAGGCAATTTTATTTAATTTTCTGGAAATTTCCGAACGGTAATACCTGGAAGTCGGCGAGGGTGTATATATATAAATAACCACTTAGGTCAAATTTCAACACTTTTCAGACCAGAATTTAATTTTTTCTGCAACACAATTTTTCTTCCCCTTAGTAGTAGATCTACTATTTTTTTTTCCCTTTCAATTTCTGCAAGAACAACATCAACTTTATTTATTTATTTTGCGATTTCAACACAACGAAGTGACGATTCGAATAGTGGATTGCAGCAGTTTCTTTTGGTAAATTTATTCAATCTTTTTATCATGTCTATTTTTAATTTCATAATAAATTTCTGCACTTTTATTTTTATTATGCATAGCTAAATTTTCTGATAGCTAGATTATATGATGGATCACGAAATTGATGCATAAACGATAATCTAGGGATGAGTATGTCTTAAAAGTTAAATCTTTTGAATGTTTGTGTCCTAAAACTTGAACCTAATGCCCTAAATGGAGTTGCTAACCATTAATTAATCAATCACACGAACTTTATAAATGTATTTTGCGAGGGAGTGTGCGAACTAGAGTTCTAAGATTGCCATGCACGAACTAGTCAAGTTTTTCGCAGCCTGTTCCTTGGTAAGGTTTTTCTAGCTAAGCCGTGAACTCGGTGGATGCGGAGCGTCTCATTGTTTTTCATCATATTAGGTCAGTTAAATCCATTACAGGGGACTGTTGAACCGAATATAGGGTAGCTAGGTTGTGGTATTAGCGCCTAGGGACCAGTTTAGGAGATTACACCCACGACACATTCATTAGAAGCTATTGGTTGGTTGGTAGGTTAACGCTCATCCTTAGTGATTCGATAAGGTATTAAGAGTAGTGTTCTTGATCATAGTTTAGCTATTCCTTTTATCATATATTTTAAATCTATAATTTTTAGTATCTTTTTCTAGTTATAATTAATTTTACCCTCTTTGTGAGCCTAAACTAAATATAAGCGTGATTGTGATACTTAACCGATTCCTCGTGGGATACGACTTTGCTCGCCGCTATAGTGCTTCCAACCCGATACTCTGCCGGTTAAAGTTGGACGTCACTATTTTGGCCATCAATTAGTTTCTATTGACACCACATAATTAATACTCACACCATTTTTTCATTTTGTTTATATTATTTCAGCCAATTTTTTGACTGCTTTAAACATCTTTTTGGGCCCCTTTTGAACCATGATATATTAGCACCCTCTGAGGACCCTCCAATATATCGACACCACATAATTACTATTGACACCCTTTTTTCATTTACTTCTGGCCCCTTTAAACCACTTTTGGGTCTTTTGAAACCTGAAATATTAGCACCCTCCGATATATATATATATATATATATATATATATCTGATTTCTATCGCACACATAATATTTACTAACATCCTTTTTGTTCATTTACTTCCGGCGATATGTATTTCTTTTTTACTTTCGCCACACTAGAACGAGTGCCATTGACATTGATTTTTCGATAATAACGTCGATTGACGTTTTCACCAATGATACATTTATTTATATTTTTGTTGGAAAAGACAGAAGTAAATAATAATAATAATAATATATATATATATATATATATATATATATATATATATAGGCCCCTCGTGAGCGAGAGCCTGCGTCTTAACCTGGGAAACGTATACATGTTTCGCTAAAAAAAAATATGTGTAGATTCAATCCGATCTAACCTAATATAATATGTTAATTTTTTTTTGTAAAGACCCAATTTTTTTTTTACTCCAATCGAAAAAAATCCCAATAGAAAAATTTACTTGGCCCAAAAAAAAATTGACATACAAACAAGGTTTTTTTTATTTTTTGTTTGGAAAACTATAGAAATTACAAAGACTACTTTGTAGGCATGTTTTAAGGCTATCAATAAATTAAATTTTGTATTTAAGGATTTTAAAAACGCGATAAGTATGTTTTTAAAAAAACAACTTCAACTAAAAGACTTATTTGGTATTGACCTTAAGCCCAAAACATACGATGATGCCCCTATATATATATATATATATATATATATATATATATATATATATATATATATATATATATATATATATAAACTTCGAACTAAAAGTCCTAAATATTCTACAAAAGAGATGTTTAATTTTACTAATTTATAGGTATGTTTTGAGGCTATCAATGAATTGAAAATTTTGTAGTTACGGATGTTAAAAGCGCGATATTGAAGTAATATTTTGTAAAAATGTTTTTTAAAAAATAATGTTAAAAAAAACTTCGAACTAAGATGCCCTATTCTACGACTTCGCCGAAGGCCCAAAAATTTCTATGACCGGTTTTGGGTCTATGCAATGACAAATTCAATTTCAGCTTTGGCTCTAGAAGAAGGGATGGATGAAGAAATGACTGAGACGGTGGCTTCTGAAGTCGACAGCCTAACTAGTCAGTAGAAAGAACTCGAGGATAAGCTGAAGGTTACCTGTCCTGATTTCAAGTCCTATAAGAGTTGTTTTATCCCCACTTCTAATTGAATTTTAGGCTCTTGTATTTCTGAATTCACTTTATCTTAATCACATGATAAAGAGGAAAAATTGAGCCGGAGGAAATAACAAAAAAAAAAGAGTAAACAAGATATGGCATACTCAAGAATTTGGTGTGTACGATATATAATAGAGCGCTATAGGGAACTTAGATACAAGTCTTTTGTCGAAATGGAAAGGCTTATCTTTCTTTATCGACTAGGAATATAGTTTTGTGTAGTGTTCTGTTGTAGTTGCATGATAAAAACAAGACTTTGTCAAGTGAAGTTAATGTCTCTTGAAGCGTCAAATCGAGTCATGAATGCTTGGTGAAGTTCTGGAAGCTAGTAGGTGTTAATAATACCATCCGCAACGGAAGCGATTTAAGGATCTAGATCTACAAAATACACGTAATAAAACAATTAGATCTATATCTACAAGGGGGTTGTAGAACATACCTCTTGGATCTCAAAATCCAAGTTGAAGAACCGCAATAGAAAGAGCGAACAAGGTGTGAAGAGCACCACGATCTTCCGTACGTGTGATACAAGCAACTCCCGGTGGAAGGAAATTCTCGTCTCGAATCCTTCCGATATGCTACTTGGAAAACCTCCAAGATTTTCCCTTCTTACTCCCTTGGCCGAATTTTTCCCTCCTCTCCCTAGGAGATGTAGGTCAAAATTTATGTGTGTTGTAAGGCTTGAGAAAACTCTCTTTATATAGGAGAGTAAACCTTGTTCTCCAAGGATTTTTATTTTGCAAATAAATAATCCAATAAATAAATGATAATTCCATAATATTCTAGAACAAATCTAGAATAATATTTATCTTTATTTCTTACCATACATATTTATCCAATAAATATTTTGTGTACATGTCTTAAAAAACAATTTCATGTTTCCTAAAAATATGCATGGGGCGAAAATTAACCCTTATTGACCTAGTCAATATTAATTTTTGCTATCACACAATAATTGGGCCAAGATTATGAAAAATGTTTTTTTTCACATATTTAATTATTTAGCCCAACTAATTTAATAGTCCACTAAACAATTAATTCACATATCGTTTTAATAAAGTCCAACAAGAACTAAATTAATATTATTAGGATTCGACGTCCGAAAATAGCTATGCTATATTTGGAGGCACGTCGGGGACCATGGACTAATAATCAGCGGCTCCGATAAATCAAATAAATAATTATCTTACGAGCAGAATAATTATATTCGATAAATCAATCACAGGAATATGCCACCATAATCCCGTGACTGCACTCCTCCGATTATAAGATTATATTTATCTCCTCACGAGAATAATAATAAGCGTCCATTGATATAATCATTACATATGGATTAATCCTCCATAGACTGTTCATTCTAAATCGGAAGTTACCGTTAACCCTTTTAGAACCTCTTATCCTTATTTACCATTAACCCCTAGTGATCAATTAATTCATACACCTCACTGGTAGCTAATCAGTGTAATATGAACTCGTACGATCGATCGGTTTCTAGGATTAACAAATAAGGGAACTGTCTATCTACTTCCATAAATGGAAGGAATGGATTCCGTATCTGTGATAACACAGACTACTCACTCAATCCAGTACAATGCCAAGATGGGGTAATTCGGATCACGGACTCAGTGTAATCCTTAACCGTCAAGTCAAACCTCATACTGATTCAAGCAGTTGACTGTGATCACCTCATGATTAAGATATATCCATAAATATGATCATCCATTGATTCGATAAGACTTCTCGATTACGGAATTATATCGTGAACTCTAATCAAATCGGTCCAGCCCTATATGATATATCTATCATATATAAATGCCCCATTAGGTTCTCTTAACCGAAAGTCCGGATAAGACAATCACACCTATTGTGTTTTTGGTGCATTAATAGCACGTTAAAGGAGAGACCCGATACTCTCGATTAACTTCACTACGGGCTAATTGTATTTTAAGTACATCTTCACTAACTCAATCCTCCCGTGTATATCCCATACATTGAGTTAAGTGATTACATAAACGATATAATTTAGGGTTTTCTGTAGTGTAAATACTATTGTCACATCGGTGAATATGAGAATAATAAATATGAATAATAATATCATTTCATTTATTAAATAAAACAATTACAAAATTGTCTTTCGGGCATCACACCTAACAATCTCCCACTTGCACGAAAGCATGTGATTAATTGTTTTAGAGCACACCCTATTATTTAAAACTACAACAAACTACATCTCCCACTTGCTCTAAAGCAATGGAGACCCATCCCATATTCTAGTACCCATTAAGCATATCATAACCATTGCAGATGACAAAGTACACTCCGAGTGTGCCGTCGTAGGATAGGTCAGTGACTCGGGGAGTACCTACATCTAAATGTCATGGTTCTTAATGATTAGTCAGGTTGTCGGCTCGAGACGATCCGTAGAATCGAAACGTTACCGGTCCATCTAATCATGTGGTACTTTCCCAATATGCTTTTGACCTCTAGTGATTTCGAAAATCCTTATAAGCTACCCCTTCATCGTGTGCACAATGATGTGGTATCGGATTCCAAATCTAGAATCACTCCCAGATATGAAAAGGAAATCCTTAAGCTATATCGCCTCTCTAGCTACTACAAAAGCCGCTTATCAACCAACTAGTTAAAGTCGAGTTGGCGTTGTTGGATTCCTCCAGGCAATAGCTTCAACACAAGAGTAAACACTGAGCCCGAGATCGACTTAACGATCATCCTCAATCTGGCTTAAAGTCAAAATCAGTGTATCACACATATCCAAGTTCACATGTGAATATGTCCGCATATTATTCCTCGTTCTCTTCAAGATACTAAAGGACATACTAAACTTGCTTTGTTAACCGCCGAATCTAAGATTCGATCAAAGTTGACGTTCAATAACCTGACCATCTCTTACTAGAAAGAGAATCTATCCCATTTCTCTTGATCCGAAGATTTAGAGAGTCATTCCTGAGGCATAGGGTAGAACTTCCTCGTTGAATGTTGCATACACAGATGCATCATCTTAACCAATAAGATGGATGGGAAACCAGTGACTGATTCTAATGAATTCGACCGAGTCAAACTCTTCAGAATGTTGTCCAAATCTCTGTTGCAGAGAATTGTGGCATTGTCAGATTCTGACTTCAGATAACACACCCATGTTGTTGCCAACTGGTGCAGTGTCATCCTTCACAAACACTAATATATATTTATATATTCACTACTGTACTAAATTGATATCCAGTCTACAAAAGACTTATCAATATTCTGGTCAACTCCACATTTTTTAGAAATATATGACTTCCAGCGACCGAGAGGTTTGCTTTTTATCCACAAAGGACATAAGCCTTGCCAGTCATCCTGTCATAAGTTCCTAAGGCAATACCCTTCTATTCCGAATGAAGCCAGACTCCGTTTGTTTGGCAAGAAAATCTCAGGGAATCACCTGTATTTTCTGCTTCTGAACGAAATCATGCAATACTAAGTGGTAAGAGATTCCAATGTCTGATTAACTCTCTACTTCTTAGGGAATTACCCCTAGACCACTCAATCTTTGCTCTGAAAGATAAACTTTCCTATTCATTCTACTCTTTTCCGTGTAGATCCAATTACTCCCACTAGGCCTGAGACGCTCAGGTGGTTCTACAAGAGCATGAACAGAACTGGAGTACCAAACTCCATTCACAGGGTTATGGCTATTAAACCAACTTCTATTATCAGAATCCTATACTGCTCACTTAAAGAGCCATAGGTCATCAATCGATCCTCAGACTACAAAGTCCGCAGAAACCGTAATGGGTAATGGATAAACCATACTCCCAATACTTACTGGGTGGATCGAAATTCTGATCTAGTTTAGTAGTATTTAGTGTTATCACCAACAACCGATGTGGGATGTGGTCTGATTTTAATCAGTTAGTAACTACCTTGAGTAAACTTACTTCAAGGTTCAAGGTTTTGCTGTTTATGGACTCTATCAGAAAGGATGCAACAGTATAACTGTCCCTTCCTGATTTCAAGAATCCTATATCAAACCTTTATACTCAATAGGTTAAAAGATATATCACGAATGGTCATTGACCGAACGTATGCGCGAAATTCCCAGTCTTACCTTCAAGCACCATGTGCTAAATGCTTATATTTATGGAAGTGGGGTGAACCGAATCCACACCTTATCCGTAAATACCAAAGCATATTCTAGGTAGACTTCTCGGTCTTGCATTTCAATGTAAACCGTTATTTCGCTTCCAATATCTTTATTGAGTTAAGCAGTGTATTGTAGCGTATCTAAAACTATGTAAGGCAATTTAACGGTTTCTCACTTAGTGAGAACATGTCACAATGAGGCAGGCTGAGCATCAGTCTCGAGGACTATGAATGGCCTATTCCGAGTATAGAATACTCTATCTCTGTTGAAAACAGAGAAACCTCAAAATATTTTGGATAAACTTTCCGGAGTGTTTGAATAGTTATCAGACAAGAAGTCACTACTCGGAAGCTCCTACTAGCTTGCATCTTTCATCAGACCCCGAAGGTCGTCATGAACAAGCTATGTTACTTCTTTGTAACCATTATCCTTTCCCGATTGAAAGGAAACTTAGTCATTGAACCTTTGAGACAATATAACCAGTCTGGGAGAAAGGAATCACCCTGAGCCAGTCTTCAGGTCTTGTCTTTTAGGGACTATGCACTAACTATGGAATATAAAGAAGCGTTTATCTAAATATAGAAACCAATTGTTTTTAATAGTTCTTAAGATGTGTTTTATATACATATTTCAGCAGTTCTAAGTGGTTTTGACTTTATCAAACAAAAGTCCAAGTCTTGGATTCGTACTACAAATGGTATATTCACTTTTTATACGACAAACAAATTATCGAATATAAGGTAAATCCATTCGTTCCAACGAATCTTAAACAGAAAATAATTTTTCCGCGATATCCAAGGATTGAATCCAATATTCATTTCCTTATATCACTCCCACTAGTCTAGCTAAAATTAACTGCCCGTTGTTTACTCTTTTAATCGTTAAATGCACTGCTACCTTGTTCTTCCAAAGAACTTAGCTCGAGATAATTGCCAAGGATTCATAGGTTGGTGATCCAAAATCACTGTCCTTATCCTATGATTTTCAGTTAATTAATTTTCGGTTCAGCCTTAAAGTTTTCTCAGTTTAGATGATTAACACTTTTAGACATATTCTCCCATTCTTGACTTTCCGTGAATGGAAACAGTCTTGAACCAGCGGTTCGTTTGAGTAGACACTACTCTTGAACCGTGGGATGTCTATTTCGAGTGTTACTCGTCGGGATTTCTCGGATTTTTAATACATACCAGAAAAAAACAACAAATCATAACATTAAAGCTCCTACTAGTTTATCGGTTTCAAATACCGTCTAACGAGCAATGCTTTATTTTTTATGATTTTCCGATTTTTTCGATTAGAAAATCTTTCGAACATAGTTCCAATGTTTCCAGAAAAACAACAAATCATAGAACTCCCACTAGTTCATCGATTCCAAATATCGTCCAACTAGCGACATTTCATGACTTTCCGGTTTTTCAATTAGACTTTTCTAATGTTCTAGAAAAACAATAAATCATAAAGCTCCCACTAGTTCATCGATTCCAAATATCGTCCAACTAGTAACACTCCATGATTTTCCGATTTTTCAATTAGAAAATTACTCGTGTAATCACTACACACTCAAAATTCACTAGAAGAATTTCAAAGTCCGAAATCACCTTTGATCAAACTACGTTTGTCTCCCGTTTGACACGAATGACAATAGTGACATACCTGTATGTCACTCTGGTTTTTAAAAGGCTTAAGAGAAAATATCTCTTCCGAAAATTAATTGCATTATGATTAAGTAGTTCAACGTTCTAGTTACTTTCCACTTTTTAAAGAAATCAATACTAGTCAATTATAAATTTTAAGCAATTTGTAAGGGATATAATGCTGTAAATAAAATGACATGTATTAATTCAAGTTTAACACTACTATATTTTATTTTAGGAATTGTAAACTATAAGTAAGTCTACTCTACCATTCCAAGGTTTTAACCTCGCATCTCAGTGCCGCCGTAGGTAGGTCAAAGAGATGAAATTAAAACGAGACAATCTCATCAATGAATAACTTGTGAGAATCGAACATCCCACGAGAATCGAACATCCCTTTATTCATTGACTACCTTTCTTTTTTAGCCTAGATATTACCAAAAATATCCTTTATGAGTGTGACCTACTATATCGGATCTCTTAGGTACGCCCTGAGTGTGCCGTCGTAGGATAGGTCAGTGACCCGACGAGTACCCAGAAATCCTATCCTTTCGGAGACCAAGCCATGAATGTTGATAGGGGTGAACACCATCCGTAGGGGGACGAAATCAAAGCGCCGCGAGGCGTCACCCTTCTCTCACTTACTTGTATCTATAGTAGAGGCCGTGGGGTTGGCTGTCGCCTCCCCCACTCCTACTCAATATTTTGGAAGTGGTGGTGGGTTAACTAACCACGTCTTTTTGATGTTAACATAAAAGCACATCAAATCAAGGATTCCGAATGGTGTCGGTGCCTACCCGTCCTATTCGTTGGAACATATGTGACAGTTGGACGAAATCGGGTCAAGACAGCCCCATTGAGATAAGAAGGAACCACCCCTCCGCTCTCCGGTGTAGCTTAGTCTTGCCGGACCCCCATGCATACATCACACTAGGAGGGTTAAGTCGGTCGAGCCTAGCTCAGTTGACCACCCAACCTATAAGCGAACCGTTTTTATCCAAGATTTATTGTTCTTTTACCATCATTCAATCTCGTAGACACTACGAATTGAAAACGTGATCTCGTTTGTGCTTTAAGGCGGTTCACCGAGAACACACATCGAAAGGCTTAACGATTTCATAACCCGTCCTCGGATCTTTAATTAGTTACTAAATTTATTAATTACCACGTATTAATTAAATTTCAACTAATTACATGAGTTTGTATACATGCCTATTTTAATTACCAAAATTAAAATTCTACATGTATGTAAGGAGTGGATTTATGATATGATGCATGTCATGGCAATTCCGATTTTATATCTATTTTATGATCAAACACATAAAAAATAAATTGCAGAAAATTTAAACACCGATATGGATTGTTGGTACCCCCGTATCTAATCTATCCTAGGAAAGCAGTAAATTACATAATCTATGTCTTCGAATCTTGAACTCAAACCGCCGGATCACGAACCACGAACACCCGAGAGGAGAAAGGTCTTTTTAATTAAATAAATCCAATTTATAATTAATCCAATTTTTTTTTCCCTGCTTATGCGGCTGTTACCATAAAAAAAATATTTTCCAAAATTTTTTTTTGTTACAATAAGGTGGCTACATAAATTGTTTTCCAAAAATTAATATTTTTTTTTTTTTTTTGTTGTTCTGCCAAACGGCAGTATTAAAAAAAAATAGGTTAAAAAAAATTTTACATGCAGCCCCATTATTAAACCCTAGCCGCATGCATTTATTTATAAACAGGCCATATAGCGACGCTTTTCAGCGTCGCAGAAAGTCCTGCAGCAGTTTTTAATAAAATTTTATCCGTTTCTCCTCGTTCATACCTTGGGTTTCGCCTTGATCTTCAATTTTCCAGCAAGATCTTCATCTGTTCCAGCCCGGATATTCAAAATTACAATAAAAGATGCTACTTTTACATATAAATTTCGAAAATTGACATAAATAAAAATACAATTCCTATGCTCAATTGTTACTAAACAAAGGAGCTACAATAGATCTAACGAGTAAACAGTACCAACCCCAATCCATCTCTTCAACCAAGACATTCATAACATAAAAAATTAAGCATGTGCATCGGCCCCCTTTTTAAAAAAAATTGGGACACAAAATCTACATGTTTTACCACTCCTAGATCTAATATTTTATACGTATAAATATAGATCACCTTGGCGACTGATACCACTGTTAGTAATACCATCCGCAACGGAAGCGATTTAAGGATCTAGATCTATAAAATACACGTAATAAAACAATTAGATCTATATCTACAAGGGGGTTGTAGAACATACCTCTTGGATCTCAAAATCCAAGTTGAAGAACCGCAATAGAAAGAGCGAACAAGGTGTGAAGAGCACCACGATCTTCCGTACATGTGATACAAGCAACTCCCGGTGGAAGGAAATTCTCGTCTCGAATCCTTCCGATATGCTACCTGGAAAACCTCCAAGATTTTCCCTTCTTACTCCCTTGGCCGAATTTTTCCCTCCTCTCCCTAGGAGATGTAGGTCGAAATTTATGTGTGTTGTAAGGCTTGGGAAAACTCTCTTTATATAGGAGAGTAAACCTTGTCCTCCAAGGATTTTTATTTTGCAAATAAATAATCCAATAAATAAAAGATAATTCCATAATATTCTAGAACAAATCTAGAATAATATTTATCTTTATTTCTTACCATAAATATTTATCCAATAAATATTTTGTGTACATGTCTTAAAAAACAATTTCTTGTTTCCTAAAAATATGCATGGGGCGAAAATTAACCCTTATTGACCTAGTCAATATTAATTTTTGCTATCACACAATAATTGAGCCAAGATTATGAAAAATGTTTTTTCACATATTTAATTATTTAGCCAACTAATTTAATAGTCCACTAAACAATTAATTCACATATCGTTTTAATAAAGTCCAACAAGAACTAAATTAATATTATTAGGATTCGACGTCCGAAAATAGCTATGCTATATTTGGAGGCACGTCGGGGACCATGGACTAATAATCAGCGGCTCCGATAAATCAAATAAATAATTATCTTACGAACAGAATAATTATATTCGATAAATCAATCACAGGAATATGCCACCACAATCCCGTGACTGCACTCCTCCGATTATAAGATTATATTTATCTCCTCACGAGAATGATAATAAGCGTCCATTGATATAATCATTACATATGGATTAATCCTCCATAGACTGTTCATTCTAAATCGGAAAGTTACCGTTAACCCTTTTTAGAACCTCTTATCCTTATTTACCATTAACCCCCTAGTGATCAATTAATTCATACACCTCACTGGTAGCTAATCAGTGTAATATGAACTCGCGCGATCGATCAGTTTCTAGGATTAACAAATAAGGGAACTGTCTATCTACTTCCATAAATGGAAGGAATGGGTTCCGTATCTGTGATAACACAGACTACTCACTCAATCTAGTACAATGCCAAGATGGGGTAATTCAGATCACAGACTCAGTGTAATCCTTAACCGTCAAGTCAAACCTCATACTGATTCAAGCAGTTGACTGTGATCACCTCAAGATTAAGATATATCCATAAATATGATCATCCATTGATTCGATAAGACTTCTCGATTACGGAATTATATCGTGAACTCTAATCAAATCGGTCCAGCCCTATATGATATATCTATCATATATAAATGCCCCATTAGGTTCTCTTAACCGAATGTCCGGATAAGACAATCACACATATTGTGTTCTGGGCGCATTAATAGCACGTTAAAGGAGAGACCCGATACTCTCGATTAACTTCACTACGGGCTAATTGTATTTTATGTACATCTTCACTCACTCAATCCTCCCGTGTATATCCCATACACTGAGTTAAGTGATTACATAAACGATATAATTTAGGGTTTTCTGTAGTGTAAATACTATTGTCACATCGGTGAATATGAGAATAATAAATATGAATAATAATATTATTTCATTTATTAAATAAAACAATTACAAAATTGTCTTTCGGGCATCACACCTAACAGTAGGCACCCATATCAACTTTCTTTATTTTCTAAAACTTTTTTATTTTTTATATCAACTATCTTTATTTTCTGAAACTTTTTAATCTGTAGGTGTTTGTTTTCATTTCAGTTTGTATTCGAAACCGCACATAGGAAAAATCAATGATCATACCGCTTATATTGTGCACGAAATGGTGTATGTTTTACTTTATGTTGATAAAGTAGAAATATGCACGTTTAGATGAGACCGTAAATGATTGAAAGAATTAATTAAATGAATTAATTTGAAATTTTATTCTCACAACAAAAAATCGAGTTAAATTTGTTTTCCAATATTATAATGACGGTGAAGAGCCCTTTGTTTTGATCCAACTGATCGGCTCACGTCGAGAGTTGACCTACCTCGGAATATCGTTATTATCGTTATGAGATCTCATGAATATTTAGGTTACAACTCAACTAAGAATCTTGCGGTGATCGACCCACGTCAGGACCGTCTTATTTTAGAGACAAGAGGTTGACTATCACATAAAGATGTGAATTGTCAAAGAGTTGACTAATCAACCAATGGAAGTCGCAAAAGATGCGACCGGTAAGTGTACCCACCTTTCGAAATTGACCCGGTCGATCGGCCTACGTCCGGGATCGAGTCAACTAGATTGGATTTCATCCACTTAAGAATTAATTAAATTCTTGAAAGCCAATTGGGTATAGTTGGCTAGTCGGAAAAACTAATTAAAATTTAAAGTGCAATTTTATGGTTTTGTATGCATGAAATTTACTTATATTATCTTTACTTTTTTGTAGTAGAAATGTCGAACAAATTGAATCTTCATTTTATCATTGAAAACAAGCTTGACGAAACAAGCTTTCTCGACTGGGAAAGAACCTCAAAATCGTTTTGAGACATGAAAACATTGGCTATGTTTTGGAAAAATCCTTAACTAAGGACCCTGAAGATGCTACCAATGAGGAGTCGGTTAAGAGGCATGCGAAACACTGTTCTGACAGTGTGGAGGCTACTTGCATCATGCTTGCTTCTATGACACCGGAACTTCAGAAACAACATGAGTCCATGAATACTCACACCATTATGGTTCACCTGAAGGAGCTCTATGCTTCTCAATCTCGCACTGAGAGGTACGAGGCCTCGAAGGTGCTCTTTGGTTGCAAGATGGCTCCAGGTACTCCGGTTGGGTCATATGTGCTGAAGATGATTGGTTACATAGAGAGGCTTGAGAAGCTTGGACATAAGATGGGGCGTGAGTTAAGTGTTGACTTGATTCTGCAATATATACTGGACTCTTACTCACAGTTTGTGATGAACTATCACATGAACAAGATTGATTTCTCCCTTGCGGAGTTATTGAACATGTTCAAGACTGCTGAAGGCACTGTTGGCAAGGGTAAGCAAGTGTTGCTCGTGACTTCTTTCCAAGGGAAAGAAAAAAGCCCAAAAGAAGACCAAGAAGGCGAATGAGGCAACCAAGCTGAAGCCTAAGATATCCAAAGACAAATTAAAGAATGCTTGCTTCCATTGTGGCCAGCCTGGCCATTCGAGGACAAACTGCAAGGCCCTCTTGAGCAGAAAGAAGAACAAGCATAGTGATGCTTCGACTTCAGGTATGTTTTTTGCCGGCCTGTTTCTAGTGATACACACCAATACACCTTCCCATTGAAGAATGTTGAACATTTAGTATCAGAACAAATAGATAGCAAGGGAATTCCAATTTCATCCAACTTTCTCCAAGAATTTGATCTTACGTTATATGCTTCAGCTATCTTTTCCCGACTATGAATTTTAACAACCTTAAAATCCATGGTCGTCTTATCAAATCCAAAACCAACCAAATTATGGTAGTCGCCACCATCCATGTACCGGGTAGGGAGTTTTTTCACCTCCAACAATGAAGGATTAACCAGCATAATTTTACCCCAATCATTATAATTAAAGCACAGTATGCCATTACAAATACCCACCAAATCTGGACATACGGGGACACGAGGAGAAGACGTCAAAGACATAAGCTTAAAAGTAAACCATTTATAATCGGAAGCGTCTTGCTGCTACTGCTTTTTTTTTTACTATCATCGAATAATATATTTAACGCTGCTAGAAGCTGATGATGTTTGTTTATGATGATGATGGAGTGAGAAGACTAGATAAATGAAAAAATGAAACTCATGACTGGTCAACGAGCTATAGATTTTTCTCGGCTTGAAGATAAAGAGGATGTCTTATTACTATATCATGTGAGTTATACCATACCTAAGAATATATGAATAAACAGTATTTATCTGACGGTCTGGTCCAATAGAAACTCTCGAGTTATATTCTACATTTTTTGATTTCTTGCAGAGCAAGAAATTGCTAAGAGATAAAAGGATAGAAGACATTGTGGATCAAAACTTGACAAGTTATGACTCAAAAGAAGTGGAGACCATTGCCCAAGTAGCTTTGCTATGTACTCAGACATCGCCTGAAGATCATCCAAAAATGGCAGACATCGTGAGCATGCTTCAAGGAGTAGGCTTATCGGAGAGATGGGCGGAATGGCAACAGCTCGACGGAGTCGCGGGTGCGAACGAGGAGTTTTCACTCATGGCTCATCAGTTTCTTTGGGCTGATGAGTCTACACAGGACCAACAAGCTATACAGCTCTCTCAAGCAACATAGATAGATAAATAAAATGGTAGTTTTTTGAAGGGCATTCTTGTCATTTTAAGGCATAGGGGATATAGTTATGAAAACCAGTGAAAGAAGCATCTTTCTGCACTTGCTGTTGTTACCAGATAAAAATATGATAGGATGCTCTAGAATCTAGGATCCAAACTTCAACATGATGTGTTGAATCCCCTGCTACTAGAACCATATCCTCATCGGAATACTCAGCAGCCACAGCTGTTGTGCCAAAATTTCTCTCCTTTTGCCTTCTCTTCTATTGGACAATCGGACTTTCAATGCCCCTGATCTTTACAAATAATACAGACATCTGTGGATTTAGGACATTTGGACTCGACTTTCTTGGATTTCTTCTTATGTCAATGCCTTTTTCCACTGCTGTTGACTACTAGTCCAGCATCCTGACTATCTGTGCATGATGCCTTGTGTCTCAGCTCCCTAGCATGGAAGGCTGACCTCATATCCTCTAAAGCCATTGTATCCTTCCCAAGTATGAAGTCATACACAGAGTTCTCATTTGATGCCGGCAATGACACCCGCAAGATTAGGGCTACATCCTCATCTTCAATTTTAACATCCATATTCCTGAGATCAAGTAATATTGTGTTCAGCTGAACAAGATGATCCCTCAGCTGAGCCCCCTCGTGTATCCTCAGACTAAACAGTCTCTACTTCAGCAGCAACTTGGTTGTTAATGACTTAGTCATATACAGGGTTTCAAGCTTTGCCCACAACTTGGCAGCTGAGTCTTCCTCAGCAACTTCAGTGATAACATCATCATATAAGCACAACATGATGGTTGCATGTGCTTTCTCTTCCAGACTGGCATAATCTACAGAAATGGCATCTCCTTTACTAGATAAAGGAGTCCACAACACTTGACGCTTTAATAAGGCCCCCATCTTGTTTTGCCACAGACTAAAATTGTTTCTTCTTGTAAATTTATCGATTTTTACGTCAATTGCAAATATCTTTCTTGCCAAAGATCAAAACTTTTATCACAAAATCCTAGCACCTATGAAGGTCTTAGTGAAGATAAAATCCGTCCGTACAGATGATTCCCAGAACTTGATCGCTCTGATACCAGTTTGTTATAACAGGATCAAGGAATCCAGATGCAATCAAGATAAACACAAAAGAAATCTAACATAAACAATCACATAAAATAACAGAAACAAGAAGAACACAAGATTTAACGTGGTTTCCGGCGTTGTGCCGACTACTCCACAGACAGAAAAAAGATATTTTATTATGCACTGAAATTCAGAGGTTTTCACACTTTTACATTGATTACAAGATGATTATTTATAGGCACAGATCCCTAAACCCTAGCCGTCATAGGATCTTGCTCTGAACTGTCATAAATACCCCAAACGTGGGTCCCATTCCGCTGACCCAACTTTAGCTAACCAATGCCAAGATGTAGAACTCAACTGACTATCATATTAGTTTCACCAGATTAGAGATCAAGTCACATTTTGCTGACAGTTCGTTTGTCAGTTACCGTTTGTTCCGATAGAAAATTTGAAGCCTTTGGCGGTTCTTAACTGCATATATATTTTTATTTTATTTTATTATTATTACTATTTTTTTGTAATACAACTCAGTACTTATTCAATACTAGTATCTCCCTAATGTAATAAGAAGGATAACTTTGCTGATGTGGCAGCCTTTAAGCTCCCTTCTAATCTATTGTTTTTTGTTGTTTATATATATATATATATATATATATATATATATATATATATATATATATATATATATATTTTAGTGTGTATATATATATATTTAGTACCTATATTATTATTTTATTTATATTTTATATTTATAAGAAATCATTTGTTTGTTTGCGTGGGTTAGTGGGAAAAAGTAAGCTGAAATATATTAACCTGAATATATAAATAAAACAAACAAAAGAAGGGAAAGTTTTCTTATTATTTCGGTCTTCTCCTTTGCGACCCGCTTCTTCATCGTTATCATTGCGCTGGTTGTTCTCCCAAAGCATCCTTGTGGCTGTGGTCGTCCCGTATGGGCTTCGCCGCCGTATTCTCTCCTGAACCCATTTCAATCAGATGTCTGCTGCAACTGGTGAAGAGAGATTGAGGGTCGGATTTCGTCCGGGTGCATTCGACCTGACGTTGCTGATGTGTTTTGCCTGTCAATAGCCAAATCAAAGTGAAAAGCTACACCGTCACCCCAAATTTTGGTTATTTAGGGACGAACTCTAGCTCCATTCTTCACTGTCCGGCCTCTTCATCAGGTAAAAATTAGAGATTTTTGTCTGATTTTTTTCTCCTCTTCTGTTGGCCTTTCTGCGAATGCTACCTCCTTTGTGCTCCGTATTCAGACGGAAAAATTATGGTTTTTATTTCTGTTGTTTACTGTGCATGTTTTTGGTTTTGGCGATTCAATAGAGTATTAGGGTTTCCGATTTCTCTAATTAAAGTTTGCTTGTTCGATCTGAGCTTGGTGCCGTTTATGCTGCATGTTTTGTTAGAGTTCAAGTTTTGTTGTTATGTGTGTTGCAGTGTAGAGGGATAAAATTAAAAATGCATGCTGTATTTATTTAATAGATTGTACCGCGTGATGTGGTCTTCAGAAATCGAAGGCTTCAGTCTGTGTGTGTGTGTTGTTGTTGCCCAGACTGAAATTTTAGTCTTTTCTGTGTGTGTTTGTCTTCTTCGCTGCTTTTTAAAACGCTTGTTGGGTTGGGAATAGACTGTTGTGAAACTATACAGTCAGCAAAGAACATGCCTTTAACAGTTGTGGTGTGTTCTTTTCCTTTCTTTTTTGCCTTTTAGCTTGTTGTTCCATCAACAAAAATTGTGTGTTGTTCCAACTATGCAGAGGTAGTGTGTTGTTCCAAATGTTCTGTTTTAAGGTGCAATCACTCAGGCCTTTGTAGAATTGTGCGTGCTTTAGTCTTTGTTTTATTTTGGTTTGGGTTGAGATGTGGGTATGCATCATCAATGCCTATTAGTGGAAAATATATAATGCCTGCATTAATTGTTGTTAGATATATGGTGTTATATTCGCTGTGTAATTAAATTTTAATGGTACAAACTGAAAAAACTTTCACTTTGCTTGCTTGCTGCAGCTTTGTTGTTAGCTTCGGTTTGTATAAGATCATTAACTTGGTTGAATAATAAGCTCCTTCTCAAATGCAATGGCTGCGCAACTAGTACTTGTTTTTTAACTCATGTTTCTTCTTTTCCTCTCCTTCCCTTCCTGCCTGCGTATTTCTTTTGGTTTCTGTTATGTTCTTTGTGATTAGTGTCTCCTTCAGCATCAAATAGTTAGGACAGTTAAGCTTCAGCTTGTCGTCATCGGAACACCCTAAGACTACGTACGTATTTAGGACCTTTATCTGAACAACTTAGGTTTTAAATTGTGCCATGCACGATAGCATGTTGACTTCCATAGATGAGGCGTCCTTTGGTGTGGTTGCTGAACCTAGCTATGTGGATGATCTTAACACTAAACAATATAAAATAGATATTTGTGGTTCAACTTCTAATGAATCTAAGGAATATCGACGGTTGGCAATTATTAGATGGCAAGAAAAAAAGTTAAAACGAGCCGCTGGCTTGATTCTAAATTCTGATGGATCAGGTTTAACACATGAAATACTGCGTTTGGAAGATCCTTCGCCTGTAGATTATATGAAAAAATGCAGGCTTAAAGGAAGACGCTTGCTTGAATGTATACCTGATCAGTCAATTACATTAAAAAAAAAGTACCTCCGTGCTCGTATTGTAAAGCTACAAAATTTGTACATGAAACATCAAATTTCTATTGTTCTGCTGGTGATGTTGCCCTTGCAACAAATACAGTACCAACGGCATAAAAACTTACTTAATGGAACTGATGAAGAGTGTAGGCAGTTTAAAACATGTATAAGGACATACAATAATCATCTAGCGTTCACTTCTCTTGGGGTTAAGTATGACAAGGATTTAGCAAAGCGAAACAAAGGTATATACACGTTTAGGGTTCAGGGTCAAATGTATCCTTTTATTAATGATCTAGACAACGAGGCTAAATGGCGTAGAAACCTGCAGTTTTACTTTCATGATACAGCCTATGAGATAGATAACAGAATGAAGGAATGTCCTAAGCTTGTGGAAACAGTTTTGCAGAAATTGTTGCTTCTCCTCTCTGCCAATCCATATGCTCGTTTCTTTAGAAGTCTAAGATTCTACAAGAACCTTGAAGAACGAGAAATAATCTTATATTGTAATCCAACACTAGATCAAAGAGTATACAACAAACCTACAGTGCCTCAAGTGGCAGCTATAATTGGAGACCCTCAAAGCAACGAAGAAAAAGCTGTTAGAAACATTAATGTGTACACTCATAGTGGTCAGTCCCGAACAAAACATTATTATGGGCGCTTTGACCCATTACAGTACCCGCTAATTTTTCCATTTGGTGACGTTGGTTGGCACCAGGGAATTCTCAAAAGGGGTATTAAGGTAGGTAAGAATAAAAGAAAACGAACATCTGATGATTCGCGATTATTAGATCCACAAAATGCTCATACCGTCGACGCTTTGTTGCAACAGGAAGAAGAAAATTTAGCCAGCATGAATGATAATCCAAATAATGTGTCTATAAGGGAATACTATGCTTATAAATTCCAAATTAGGGTCAACGATGATTCGCAGCTATTGCATTTCGGTAGGTTGTTACAGCAATTTGCTGTTGATATGATCGTTAATATGGAAACACAGAGATTAGATTATTATAGTTCTCAACAAAAAAACATTCGTAGTGAGTTTTTACAAGGCATAGCTGACGTGGTGGCTAATGGTGAGAATGACTGTGGTCAGATTGGACACCGTGTTGTTTTACCTGCCGCGTTTGTGGGAGGTCCAAGGTATATGAAAAGAAAGTATTTAGATGCTATGAACTTAGTGCAAAAATTCGGGAAACCGGATCTTTTTATAACCATGACGTGCAATCCAAATTGGCCTGATATTAAAGGTAATTTACTGCCACACGAAGAACCTCAAGATAGGCCTGATCTAGCTATTAGAGCTTTCCATTCACGACTTGAAGAACTTAAAATTGATCTTTTTAAAAATTACATTTTTGGGGAGGTTGCTACCTTTACAAATGTTATTGAATTTCAAAAAAGAGGTCTGCCACATGCTCATTTCCTACTGATTTTAAAGTCACAGTTTAAGCTATTCAAACTTGAAGAATTTGATAAGATAGTTTCGGCTGAATTGCCGGACCGCAAAAAATACCCTCACTTGTATACATTGGTTGTGAACCATATGTTGCATGGTCCGTGTGGTCCTGCAAACCCCAGTAACGTTTGTATGCAGAAAGACGGAACCGGTAGGAATTTTTTTCCCTAAAGAATATTGTTCAGAAACTGTTATAGGATCAGATGCATACCCAACATACATGAGAAGATGTGATAATAAGAAAATTAAGGTTAGGGGTGTTATGTTAGATAACAGGTGGGTCGTACCATACAATGCGTATCTGTTAGCTAAATACGACTACCATCTTAATGTTGAGATATGCTCTACGATAAAAGCAGATAATATATATATAGATATATATGCAAAGGTAATGATCGTGTTTTGTTTAACGTAATCAATGAAAATAAAGGTGAGGTTGTAGACGAGATTAAAGAATATGTTTCTGCTAGGTGGATTTCCGCCCCGGAAGCCCTTTGGCGGATTTACCGGATGCCAATGGGTGAATTGAAACCTGCAGTGATCCATTTGCAGCTTCATCTAGAAAATCATCAGCATATCATGTTTAACAAGAAAAAAAATTTAGTTGATGTTTTAAGTAATCCATTCTCTAGGAAGACTATGTTGACAGAGTATTTTACTGCTAATAGAACAAATAGAGATGCACAACGGTTAAATTGCACGTACAATGAGCTTCCTGACCACTTTGTTTGGCTTCCTGATAAAAAAATGTGGAAGCTAAGGCAGAAGGGAAACTCTGTAGGTAGAGTCGTTGTTGCTCAGCCTGCTGAAGGCGAGCGTTATAACCTAAGGCTTTTATTGATAAAAGTGCATTGTCCAAAATATTTTGAAGACCTAAGAACATTCAATAATGTACTACTTCCTACTTATCATGAAGCTGCATTGCAGCGAGGACTGTTGAAAGCTGATAACAGCTAAGAGCTGTGCTTACAGGAAGCATGCAACTTTCGGATGCCATATGAGTTGCGGAGATTGTTTGCTACTTTGTTTGTATATTCTTGCCCTAATGAACCTAAAAGTTTGTGGCTTAAATTTCATAATGAAATGATAGAAGATTTTACTAAGCGATTAGGCTTACAAGTATAAGAAAGCAAACAGTTTGCATTAAAACAGATCAACTCATTTCTTTTGTCGATGGGGAAAAATATCAACATGTATGGTATTATGCCGCAGAATAAATGCTTTAATGATAAAGAAGACCTAACTAAAGAGCTAAAGGCAGAAAAAAAATATTGTTGTTTCGGATGTTGATTTACTATCTCAAGAAAACTTAAACGAAAAACAGAAACATGCTTTTGACGCTATAATTGCTAAAATATACAGTAACGCTTCAGGGGCATTCTTTATAGATTTCCCTGGTGGTACGGGTAAAACATTCTTATATAGAGCTTTGCTAGCAGATGTTAGGTCCAGATGGTTCATTGCTTTGGCTACAGCAACCTCTGGTGTTGCAGCGTCCTTGCTACCAGGCGGTAGAACTGTGCACTCTAGGTTCAAGATTCCAATTGATTTGGCTGCCAATGCGACGTGCCGCGTTAATAAACAAAGTTCACTTGCAAGATTAATAAAAGAATCTAGTTTGATAATATGGGATGAGGCTCCTATGGCAAAAAAAAAGCGATCGAGGCTTTGGATGACCTCTTGCGAGACCTTATGGATTCAGAAACAATATTTGGCGGTAAGGTTGTAGTTCTAGGAGGGGACTTCCGACAGACCTTACCTGTTGTTACTAGAGGAACAAAAATAGAAACAATAAATGCATCACTTATAAAATCTTATGTTTGGCCACAACTTCAGGTTTACAAACTTACCGAAAACATGAGAGCTAGGTTGGATCCTAAGTTCACAGCTTTTCTTTTAGGAGTAGGTGATGGTACACACCAGAATGAAGATTCTGAGAATTTAGAGTTACCAGAAGTGTTAAGGGTGATTTTATACGTTTTATAAGGATATGTTTTATATCAATTTCCCCCATATTCGTATGTTTCTCATAGAAATCGATCTTTATATTGAAATATTAAGCAAGTGAGGTTTTTAATGGTTGATTCGCAAAATTAGTTCATTTATGCGTTTTATTGATGAATTTATGATTATTTGGATATGGTTACACTATGCATGTTTTTTATGATTGTAGATACACCATAATGCGGCTCAATGGAGGATTGGATAATGTTTAATTGAAGATTTATATGAAGAAAGGTGATAAAGTTCGAATTATTCGATGATTAATGAAGAGGAGAAAAGATAAAGATGAAATGGATTGAGGATAGAGATGAAGAATCGTGTGTTGATCCAGCTGGACTGGCGTCCAGGTCCCGTCCAGGGTGGACGGGCGTCCAAATAAGTGGACTGGCGTCCAGGAGGAGATTTTGATACAGAGAGTTTGGACGCTGAAGCGGACGAGCGTCCAACAAGAGAGAACGAGCGTCCACAATTCCGGACGGGCGTCCAGGCACCGCCATGCTGAAACCGACTTTATTTTCTATAAATACCAGCGCTTTGTAAACCCTAGAGATCATAATTTTATACAGCCGCATACACAGAAAACCCTAATTTCGAGATCAAGTCACCTCGGCCGGCTGAGCCTTGGTGCTTGGCCGGCCGAGGGTGTTTCTTTTCCGTTTTTATTTTCGTTTTGCTGTTTTATGCTGGATGATTTGGAGGCTAGACGATTTGTTCAAGTTATTTAATTCCGTTTCATCAGGTTCTTTCTTTTCAATCCTGAGTTTGTTTTGTGATTTTAATTCAAAGTTGTATCTTTCCCATGATTATTTGTTATGCAATCGATATCGAAAGATAAATTGTCATTGATGTTTACCGTATGACGAGAGTCGGTGTAAACCTTAGATCACCATAGGAAAGATGGGATTTTTAACCTTGACATAACGGAAGTTGATAGGTTAGATTTCTAGGTTGTTAGATCTAATAAATCTTGCACCTTGTTTTGAGAGCGTTAATCTCTATAGATCGGAAGATGATGAGATTGATAGACGGATTACTTACGGAAGTAGGAATTCATACCTTCGATTAGGTGAACCACATCTTTAATTAAATCATCGCAAGATAACTTTAGAGAGGAAATTAAGGGTTGTGGGATCGGTGGATAATTACTTGTTCAATTGTTTAATCACCATGATCATCGTTTTTATTGCTTTTTCTCGTTTATAGTTTTATTTATTTGTTATCGCTTTTATCCTTCCTGGCTTTGGACTGACAATCCTCTGTCCAGTTTACTTTTCGTTTTTAGTTTCGTTTTAGTAGTAACAACCTTAGGAAAATTAATGAACTAGATACCCCGATTCCCTGTGACCGACTCCGGTATTAATCGCTATACTACGATCCCTACACTTGGGGAATACCGGATTTATAAATTTTATTACTTGTTTGCTTCGTTAGATAAAATCCGTGACAAGAAGAAATTATGATTGATACAAAAGAGGATAACAATGGGATGGATAGACTGATAAGTGTTGTTTTCCCTAACATATCTTCTCATATTGCTGATATAAATGTTTCTATTAATAGAGCTATTCTAACAACTAAAAATGAATATGTAGATGAAATCAACGAACTGTTAATAAAAAAAATCCCGGGAGATGAAATTGAACATTTAAGCTTTGATGAGACTTCAAATCCACCAGACCAGGCTCAGTATGAAGATATTATAAACAGTTTAACACCTAATGGATTGCCCCCCCTGAATTAATATTAAAGGTAAATTGCCCAATCATTTTATTAAGAAATTTAGATCCGCCTGAAGGTCTTTGTAATGGAACAAGGTTATTATGCAGAGAAATAACTAGAAATGTTATCAGAGCTGAAATTGCAACCGGGGATTTTAAGGGTAAACAAGTGTTTATACATAGAATCCCGTTGGAACCACCTAATGAAGAATATTATCCAGTTCCTTATAGACGCATACAATTTCCAATACGATTATGTTTCGCAATGACTATTAATAAATCCCAAGGGCAAACATTAGATTATGTTGGAATATATTTGAAAGAACAGGTCTTCTCACACGGACAACTATATGTTGCTTTGTCTAGAGCAAAAAAAGCTGAAGATGTGCGTGTCTTACTTAGCCCATCATACTTCGAACAAAACTCGAGTAAAAAAGCACGGAATGTAGTTTACAAAGAAGTACTTTCCATCTAAACTTACGTTCTTTGTTGTGCTATCTGTACATTAAACCTGCCTGCTCTCTGTTGTGTGTAACAAATAGTTACAACCTGGCTATATCAACAATTAAATATATGTGCTTCTATTTGATGATTCTGCTTCGTGTCTTCCGTAAAATATCTCAATTGTTTCTCATGTCGATATTCATAGCAAAGGGAGAGACAGATCTGTCACATTAAAGACGTAACCCCACGAAGCCAGAACTGGAAAGTGTTGATTCAGGTTTTAGAGAGAAAAAAAAGTGGCACCAGTAGGTCCTTAACAAATCCTACACAATACAGAGGCTACTTGTTTGTGGATACAATGGTAATTTCAAATTTTAGCTTTAAGAGTGTTTCAATAAGAGTTGAACATGTTAATATTAATAAAATGCAAGCTGTAGTGTAAATAATGCTTTTCCCTTCAATCACTGACAGTATGTTTGTGTGCTTTTTATACTTAGGGAACCTTCGTCTCAGCAGGATGTTATGGGACAGATGTTGCGTACCTTGAGACGACTCTTCTACCGTATAAGCGGTATTACATATCAAATGTCTTCGTCAAGGTAGTGAATCCTGGCTATCAGATTGGTGATTACGAATTCTCCTGGACTGTGTACAACACATCAATGATACAGCCATTGGATGAATCTGTTCTGCCATGTATTCCTTACAATTTCCAGTTCAAGCGATTCTCGGAAATGTTCCGATGTGCAGATCTCGAGACCCCAATGAGTATGTGGTTATTATGTCCTCTTTTCCCTTAACCATATAGATTGACTAAATAAAAAAATAAATTGATTGTGTTTCTATGTTTCTTTTATAGATATCAAGGGTTTAATTGTTAAAACTTTTCCAGAGAAGAAAGTAGGTCAGGATGTGTATGGTCGTGATTTTATTGCGAAGGACTTCGTTGTCGTGGATACCGAGTATGTGTAGCTGAAATCTTGTTGTTGGCATATTTAATGTTTTCTTACCCTTATGTCATATTTATATTTTTCATTCTCATTAGGAGCAATCCTATGATAATGAGACTGTGGAAAGAAAAAATTACGAGTATGGGGATAGTTTATCTGAAGATCTTCCTGAAGCTATATTGTTTGTTGGTATGAACATAAAGGCCACAACATATAATGGTATGTTCTTGATTGTAATGGATACATGCTTAAAAAAAATTAGCTTATTTGAAAGGCTGTTAGTTTACCCCTTAACTGACATGCTGTTGTTCGCAAGGTTTGTCTTTATCATCATGCTTAAACAGCGTGTTTCTGAAAGAATGGTAAGCTTGCTTGTTCTCTTCATACAAAACAAAATCTTAAATTTTACTCACAGGGTACATTTGTGTTGTTTTTCTCATCTCTGAAAAAAACGGGTATGCTTTGAAAAAAAAGGATGTTGATCAATTGGTTTTCATGCTAGCTTACTATGATACGGATCTGCTTCTTCCCAAACCAGCTGCTGCAGATATCATACATATAACGGCTGCAATGACTAGCCTGGAAACTGTAATGCTGCTTTTTTTTAACGTGCTTACGTTTTCTGCGCTTTTGTTTTTTAGTCTGCTTAGCTCATCATTGATCTTTTTTTATTTAATACAGGTCAAGACTGCTTGGATCACCGGCTAGTTAAAACTTCTGCCAGGACAAGACAAATTTTGGTGCATGGCTTGCAAGAATTGTCAGAAAGCATTGAGGGCTAGCCAGCAAGAGGAAGCGCGTTGTACCTCTTGTGATGCACCAAATTCTGTTAGCATAAAGTGAGGATTTATTTGCATTACATTTTTTTTGGGTATGAACAAGCATGCTAATAAGATATGTTACTCATTAGGTGCCACATTGGTGTCTTCATTACTGACGATTCCGGTACAGCATGCGCTGAAATTTACTCGCCCGATGCAGAAAAGCTGATACCATTCACTGCATTGTAGCTAAAAGAGGCTGAAGAACAAGTATTTCTATAGTAAAAAATTCTGAGTTGGTGTAATAATCTATCTACTGTCTTGTCTAAAAAAAGAGGATCTCTAGAAGCTATTTAGCAGGGGATCCATTTCGGTATTTATCTTCCTCCCATTATACAATGAAGGTTGTTCTGCCCTCTGTTGGTTTTTTTTATTGACATTCTTTATAATCCGATGTCCACAAACAGTGACCTTGCAGCTCAATCATTATGTATGTGAGATTATAGCCTCCCTTAATCATTTTCTTGTTCACTGTCATCATCTTTCATATATTCACAAGGTTTGTTAATGTCTTCTACTCTTTTAATTATTTAACAGGGATGTTTAGTGGTTAATCAATTGGAAGCAGCTTTGGAGAATAAACATGTTGTGTGTTACATTAAGTATTTTGACAAGCTGGTTCGAGGTGCTGTGACAAGAAAGTATCCACTTGTGAATGAGAAAGATGTTGTTGATCTAACTAAAGATGATGCAGATGATGTTCAGTTTTTCACACCATCAACCAAAAAGTTGATTGCAGAGATTTCTGCTTCTTCACAGGCAACAGTTACTGATGGTGCATCTCCAGCTGGTTGTAAGCGAGTTCTCTCTTTCACTGATGTTCCAAGGGCTACAGCTACTGTCAAGATTGAACCTATTGAGGATGACACTCTGATGAAAACCATGACTGAAAGTTCAGGTTCTGTTGAGAACCCTGTTAAGAAGACTAAAGGAAAGCTGAAGCAGAATTGATTTATATGCTTTCTTCTGATGCATTATTAACTACTATGTTTTTGTGGTATTTCAATCAACTCTTTTGTGTTTAAACTTTTGCTTATGAGACAGTGGCATGCCTTATTAGAAGCCATTAGTTGGTTCTGTTGGAAAAGAAAACTAATGGTTACTAATATCATGTTACGTGCATGGTGAACTATTTTGAATCTTTTCCCTTCTTGTTTCAAGCTAAGATAAAAAATTGATACAGGAAGATTATGTATAAAATCTACATATTCCCCTTAATTTAATCTTATTATGTATGTTGTGCTTAGTATGTATCCGATTCCAATTTAATTACATGTTGTTTTGCTTTGTGTTAAATAACGCCTCATAAATACATACAGCTAGCATGGGCACTCCGTGCGTTGCACGGAGCCCCATTTTACTAGTATACGGATATAATGGGATAAATCATTAAATAACGAGGTATTTTACAATGTAAACCGAAAACCCAATCTAAAGGAAAAAAATCGAACCCAACCAAACCGACTTTAGCACAACAATCATAATCAATGAGAGTCATTTTTATATAAGCAAGTCAATCTATTGTAGCATGTATTTATAATACTTAAATCTTTGACGTGATTAAATCAAACAATCCTATGATAACTAATTTAGTCTAATACTTTTTATTTATTTTAATCTGAAGATTGTACACACGGATTATATTAATACTAGCATTTTAAATAATAAAACCATCTTTGAATATTTAGTATATACTCCAACCGTTATAAAATAACTGATACAGTTAAAAAAAACACGTAGATTAAGAAAACAATTAATTCATTTGACTTTGATGTGATTAAGAATAAAATACCCCTAAAGAGTAAATAATGTTGGTACTTGGTGTATTGAAAACATTGTATGGAAAAAAAGAAGGGTAAAATAAGAAAAATGCATCAAATTATGTATTGAAATTTGTTTTGTATTAGTTATTTTAAAGCAAAATTTGTTTACAACTGTCTCAATTATTTTAAAACGGATATAGTATATGGTTAAGGATGTTGGAAATGTAAAGTTACACGGAGAATATTACCGGTTTGACTAGTGTTGCATGCCTAAATGACTTTTTTTTTTTTGAAAATTAAATGACTTTTGGATCCCCTAAAATAATTGACTTTTGGAATATCATTAATTGACAAATTTATTCTTCCAAGTACACTACTCCCCAGTTTGACTAGTGTTTCATGCCTAAATGACTTTTGGATTCCCTAAAATAATTGACTTTTGAAATATCATTAATTGACAAATTTATTTTTCCAAGTACACTACTCCTTCCGTTTTTTGTGTTATTTTTCATAATTTGTTTTATCACTTATATCTGTAATTTTAAATTATCAATATATCATTTGTTATTTTTTCCAATTATGATCTCACATAATCACAAATATTTAAATAAAGTCTTACCATTCGAATAATTAAATATACATTTCGAAAGTATAAAAAACACCAAAAGTCATTTGGAACTCTAATAATAATACTACTCCTTTAAAAAAAAAATACTACTACTATAGTATATTTATATATTTAATATAGTGTATTTAATCATTACAAATATATTCAAATTATAAAAAAGAACAATTTAGTCATTTTATATTATCTCTATCCCACAAAAAGTGTCAACTTTTTATAGTGCACACTGTGACACTGAGTAAGAAAACAATTAATGAGTTGTATTTTAAGTAGTGATGATATATATACCTCTGTCTAATAATAAATGCTATTTTAGAATATGAAATGAATATATAAATATTAAATGTTATGATAAGGGTATGTTTGGCAAATATGCATTAAATGATATATTGGTTTCTAAATTGACACTTTTTATGAGACAATTCATTTTAAAATAGTGGACAATTTTTATGGAACAGAAGTAGTACTATATTTCAAATACATTAATCTCTTTCATAGTTTATATGTCTACACAAAAAACGACTGATAAAATATGATTTTCTTTTTATCATTATCTTTTGTTATAAACCGGATATTTTATTAAATTAAACAGCTGTACAAAAAACTGTATAAACATGGGAAAATTTTGGATTTACATCAAGAGTAGTAAACTAGAATCGTAAAAACTTAGGGCCTGGCTAATCTAAGCTCACTCGCTTTGCGTATTGCATTTGCAATAAAAACTTTCATAGGGGGACGTTGAGTGTCATTCTGGTGAAAATCTTCGTTACGCCAATACCAAATGCTAGACACAAGCTCCCGAAAAAGAAATCTCCAAAACTCAATTTTGTCGTGTTTAAGCATGTTCACTCCAAGACAAAAATCAAGTCAAGTCAGAATGTCAACAATTGAAAGGAACTCATGAGTACGCACACACGTTTTTTTTATCATTATCTTATATGAGTACTCTTTTTGTCCTTGTACGCACGCACGCTTTATACTAGTATACTTGAAATATAAAGTAATGTTTAACCGTTATAATTTTTTTATAGGAAAAACCGTTATAATTTAAGTGAGGATAAGTAGATAAAATAAAAATAAATATTCTTTTAATTGTCTATAATGATAGTAGATAAATACATGAATTAAACAAATTCTTCAAATTGAAAATTAGTATTAAATGGTTCAAAAAACAAAGAAAATTAGTACTATCTCGTCCCAAAATGTAAGTCCTTTTAGGATTTTTCACACATATTAAGAAAGTTAGTTAAATTTGTTATTTATCATTAATTTTGATTAAAAAGACTAAAATGACCTTTCATTAGTATTAATGCAAAATAGTAAAAAGTGATTGAGTATATAATAAATTAGGGGTAGAAGGAGAAAAATGTAATAAATGCTTTATTGGTTTTGTAAATGGACTTACATTTTGAAACAAATCTAAAAAACTAAAAAGAACTTATATTTTGAGACGGAGGTAGTATTAAAACAATAACAGAAATTAATTCGGTACATCACCTAGGGCTAAATTAACTCCCTACGCCAAACGACCAACGTAAATATGACTGAAAGCCCACTGTCCAATGTAATACATTGTCTTCAATATTTCAATTCTTGCCAGTATATATATAAATTCAAGGAGTAGTTTCAGCATATAAATTCACCTGACCTAAAAATAAAAAAAATTCTATCGGTACACCCTTACTTATTACTGGCATTCTATTATTTTCGGTATTAAAAAAAATTATTTCGGACACACGGTGATTTTTTACAAAAGGAACGTCAGTGTCACTGGTGTTCCTTGTGTAGCACCTGTGTGGCACCAGGTGCTCCACAAGGAATACCAGTGCCACCGACGTTCCTTTTATAAAAATGTTAAAACTTAGAAAACTTCAGTCCACGATTTTCCACCGGCGTTCCTTGTAATAGAATGATTGGAAAAATTATAATGATATTCACAATTGAATTGGTTGTGATACAACGTGTATATATAGGTACATTGGAACCTACTCGAGATATTTTTCTAAATACATTACAAAATACAATTATCTCTTATCTATATATAATAGAATGATTATAAAAATTATAATGATATTCACATATGAATTGGTTGTGATACAACGTGTATATATAGGTACAGTGCAACCTATTAGAGATATTTATTTAAATACAAAATACAATACAAAATACAATTATCTCTTATCTGTATATTACAAATATCGTTTATCTCTTGTTACCTTGTTGCACACCAACGCAAGTGGCACTGACGTTGGTGTTCAACAAGGAACGCCGGTGTCACCGACGTTTTTTTCACCCGAAAAAATATTCAATAAATGAGTGTAAATAGTAATTTAGTGTGTCCCGATAGAACCCATAAAAAAATGTACTACTTTTCTCCTCTATATTCTTAGAAATCAAAATATTTAGGCTTTCAGTATTACGTATTTGATGCATCCTTAATATATTGGCCTTAATTAACGTCCGGATGAGGCCGCCGGTTGATAACAAAGTTTCCAGCTTCTTCTGTATCTCCGGTGTGGGTAGAGAATATATTTCAATTTTCCGACGCGATTTTCCCGGTATAATATGGTAAGAATATTCATTTTTGTATTTTTTTATGGGGTATGGGTGTGGTTTTTTTTTAAAATATAATAACTAGGTTATAAGAAATCTGAATCTGTTTGGATATCTTAATTTTGTATTGTGCCTTTAAATTAAATTACAATGTACTGTATTATGTTATATGCATTATGTGTCAATGTGTCATTGAAATGGCATCAAGTTTACTACACCACTCTACCCTATTCTCTACCCTATACCACTAATAACACATGTGTTTCATTTCTTTTTTTTTTTTTTTTTTGTTGTTATTAACCGTGCCTTTTCTTTTCAACTTCTTCTTTTTGTAATTATTTTTATTTCTTAAGGTTTGACTGCCTTTTTAATGTTGTTAATTTTTATTAATTTATGCAACCTAATAAGAAGATTAATAAATTTATATCAGGTGAGGCACTTTTTTTTATTTTAATTTTTTACTAAATACTGAAATCTTTATTTATTTTGACCAAATATCTAAAAATAAAAATTCAACAACACTAAAACATCCGTCCGTTGATTACGATTTTTATGTATTTTACGTAAGCTTACCCTCGTTTTTTCAAGAGCATCGATGACGTGGGTTAGAGTCTTGTTGACTGCATAACTGTTGCTTGAGTTCGTTGAAGATTTATACAAAGTCGTCAGTGCCGAAATGAGGTGAACCTGCACCATGTCGGTGGTATGAGCTGGTGATTATCTTACTTTGAACATATCATATGAGACAGTGGACGACCTGCGCAATGTGGATGTATTACGAACGTCCTACATTTCGTAATAGCCACTTTTTTAAGGTCAAAGTATGTCCAAGACCCAATGTATTGCTGAACTCGTTAGGACCGTTTTACTTAGAAGACCAAACTGTGTCTTTGAGCGCCACCACGTGTATGAGGTCGAGTTTTACCTACGTCATTGATGCTCATGAGATAAATAGGATAAGTTTGCGTAAAATACATAAAAATCGTAATCAATTGACAGTTACTTTAGTGTTGTTGAATTTTTATTTTTAGATATTTAGTCAAAATTAACAAAGATTCCGGTATTTACTGAAAAAACAAATGAAAAATAAGCCTTGCCTCACCTGATACAAAATGGAAATGATGATTTATATATTAATACAAATCTTCTTATGAGGTTTGCATAATTTTATTAAAAGTAAATGAAACATTAAAAAGGTAGTCAAACCTTAAGAAATAAAAATTTCAAATTAAAAAAAAGAAATGCTTATTAATAAGTAGCAAAAAAAGCGAAAAATTAAATTTAAAAAAAAAAATTGAAACGCAAGTGCTGTTTTTAGTGGGTATAAGAGGGAATAGGAAAAAGCGGTGTACAGTAAACTTGATACCCATTGAAATGGTCATTGTCAACTATCTTCGTTTTGGGAAATTCTATGCCACGGTCTCCGTGGTGTGAAACCAAAAAAAGCAGCAGCTCCAATGGTTGTAGAAAGATTATATTAAGTGGTATACATTAGAGCCTTTCATTTTTACTCTTTTTCATATAATAGTTTTTCATTTTATACAACCTTCTTACCACAATTGTATTTTAAAATTTTACCACCCAAATACATAGATCAGTACTATTATTGACGAAAAAAACAAAAATGACAGCTCAATATGAAATGTAGATGTATATATAACTGAATGCATTTTCATTTTTTTTCGGGAACATAGCATAACAAGTACCCTTTTTTTATGGGTCAAATACTCTCCTTTAGGTATACAAAAATCACAATACAATTGAATCGGAAATATATATATATGTTTTCAAACATATTCATGAATAGCTTTTTTATAGGAATATTTTTTTTAACTCAAACAACATATATTTAATAAAACTGTTAATAGTGTGAGTAGAAGAAAATGGGTAAATACATTTTTTTTTTTTAGATGAGTCATTTATCGTATAAAACATATTGTGTATTATTTTATTTGTAAATCAGTTGAAAATGACCTATTTGTGAATTGTCTTTTATACGGAGAAATACATTCATGGACTTTCATTAAAATATAAATAAAAAAATTAAAGTACAACATGGGTTGGTTCCAAAACCGTCCTTGGGGGCAAGCCAACAAAGCCGCGGCCTAGGGCCCCCACCAAAACCCTAAAATTTTATGGTCCACGTTTCATGTAATATAAGTGTATTCTAAGTCGATTTTTATGTTTTACTCAAGCTAAAAAAACCAGTAAGTCCCAATTTATAGCAAATTCAGTGAAAGACAATCTAATCAAATTCTGCTGCATTATTTATAATGTTCATCAATATAGTATACCTCAAAACTAGTTGTAATATATTATTTTTTTTATAGGGACGAAGGCTCTATTTTTTTTGGCCTAGGGCCTGTGATTTCACAGGGACGGCCCTAGTTGGTTCTAAAAGAGAATTAATCCGTAACTTAATCATAACAATGCTGTATGGAATGAATAAGAGAAAATTAAAGAACGGAAAAAACAAAAGAACGAAAACTAAAATAAAGAATGAAAAATAAAATAAAATAAACTAAGCATCTCCCTGATGGCTCTCTCGATCGCTATAAAGCTCGCCTCGTTGCTAAGGGGTTCCATCAGCGTCCAGGTGTTGACTACTTTGAGACCTTCAGTCCGGTGGTCAAACCTACCACCATTCGGGTTCTTCTTACCCATGCTACTTGTCATGGCTGGCCTCTTCGCCAACTCGATGTCAATAATACCTTTTTGCAGGGTTCTTTATCTGAAACAGTTTATATGCAACAACCACCTGGCTTCTCTGATATGGTGCATCCGAATTATGTATGTCGCCTCAATAAGTTATTATATGGCCTCAAGCAGGCCCCTCGTGCTTGGTACTATAAGCTTCGCTCCTATCTTCTTTCTGCGGGTTTCTGGAATGCTCACGCCGATGCCTCTCTTTTCGTTGGCACTCATTTCCTCTATGTTCTCATATACGTGGATGACATCATTGTTACTGGGTCGGACCATGATAAGCTCCAATTATTTATTCACAATACGGGTGCTCGGTTTTTTATCAAGGATCTTGGTCCGTTGACATGCTTTCTTGGTATTGAGGTTCTTACTACACCTAAGGGTCTTCTCCTGTGTCAACGCAAGTATATCATGGAGCTTCTCCTCAAATCATGTATGGATAAAGCTAACCCGGTCTCTACTTCACTTCCCTCCGACATTTTTGCTCTTACCCCGACCTCGGGGACTACACTGTATGATGCCACTCTTTTCCGCAGTATTGTTGGGAGTCTTCAATACTTACTATTCACCCGCCCTGATATTGCGTTCGCGGTCAACAAACTGGCTCAATGTATGCATGCTCCCACCGATACTCATTGGTCTTTTGTTAAGAGGCTTCTTCAATATCTCGTTGGTACTCTTGATCAGGGCTTCCACATTTTCCGCGACTCTCCTCTTGTCTTGCATGCATTTTCTGATGCTGACTGGGGTGGCAATAAGCCGGATTACACTCCCACCGGGGCTTATGTCGTGTTCTTAGTCGCAACGCTATCTCTTGGAATTCAAAAAAGCAACGTACTGTCGCCCGCTCGTCAACTGAAGCTGAGTACAAATCTGTTGCTGATACCGTTGCTGAACTCAAATGGTTACTCTTTCTTCTTCACAATGTCGGATTTCCCTCCTCTCACGTCCCTGTTGTCTACTGTGATAACCTTGGTGCTACGCAACTGTCCTTCAACCCAGTCTTTCACTCCCGCATGAAACATGTTGCTATCGATTACAACTTTATTTGGGACCAGGTTAATCAAGGTGTAGTTTGTGTCACTCACGTTCCTGCTGGAGATCAAATTGCGGATGTTCTCACTAAGTCTCTACCCCGTCTAGACTTTATCTCTTGGCGTGACAAGTTGTGCCTTCGTCCCCACAGCCCAACTTGAGGGGGCGTATTGGAAATATTGTAGATATTACTGTAGATATTATTGTTATTAGTACTTGATTTGTTCACACTTTGTAATCATTATAATTGATACGGTAGTTACTATAGAAGATACCCACTCCTTGTAAAAATATTTGTGGTGTATAGTAATACAAATCATCAGTTCTCCAAACTCTGTCAAAAAGCCATTGATCCTGCACCGAAAGTGAGATGGGTAAAGGGCTTTGAGGTTATTTTTATATACACACGGGTGGATGCGTATTTTCGGTGCACTATTTTGGAACACCGAATATTTTCTTTTGGGCACTAGATTCAACTATACCTAAAGAAAGTCGCAAGTAAAGTAAAAAAAATTTGAGGGGAAGTATAGTAACTTTCACAATGAAAACTAATTAAGAAGCTAATGCATTATTATATTTAATTGAAAAAGATATACTAAATGATGTTTTAGTAACCGGAATGTTTTATAATATTAGACAAAATCAAAGAACCAAAAGGACATATATTTCAGGATGCATGAGTACGTGTGTACATCATATAAACTTTATTCATGATAAAAATAATCTTTATTATTATTTTCTGAGTATATATATTTGATTCACATGTATTGTGTATACCAAATATTCAGTATTTGTTGTGCCCTGCTAAAAATTAGTATAAAAATGCATTCAATTATATTTATATAATAATATATTTTTTTGGAAATTTACATAATATATTCAACTAGGTAAAGAAAATATGATAAATACAAGGGGGAGAGGTTTTTGTTTTTTGGTCAATGATAGTACTGATCTGTTTTGGGACTTTGGGTGCGGATACTTTTTATGGTTTCACACCTATAAAAATATTTGTTTATTGCCTGGTGCACCACGGAGAGGAAAATTCTTAGGTGAGGACTCCCTACGGTGAAGACCCTGCTAGAGTTGCGCCATGTGTATGCTATTTTTGTCCTCTTGTACACATGGCGCAAATCTAGCGGGGTCTTCACCGTAGGGAGTCCTCGCATAAGAATTTCCCCCACGGAGACCGTGTTATAGAATTTCCCGTCAAAATGGCGTCGGCTCACCCATCTCAAGAAAAACAAAACCATTGAATTGTATACCACAAATATGGGAAATACTTATATGGTATATTCACATACATCGAATTAACAAGTAAACAATATGGACCATACAGTTTGAATTTTGTTTAACACTACAAGGCCTACAGCTTGCCACATGGGTGCACTCCGCATATGACGGTGCACCCAATAACTTCCCCACAAATACCTGATTTCAGAAAAGGTGCTAAGCAAAATGCGGCGATGTGACTCAGGAGGGTAGATGGTCAGATGCAAAATCCGGCTTATGAGTATGCGGACTGGTGGCGTTGGTGGCCGGCTCTCGGCGTAGGGACCCTTGTTCGGGTCAATTTGAGGATCCGTTGGACCGTTTGCGGGTTCGGCATATCAGCAGTCATCCGACGGTCCGTTTTAAAGGGAAGTTCCTATAATAGCATTACCCCTCCACGTGAATGGAGTGACCACACCATTCCCGTTTCTCATCTGCCTACACGTGATTCAATGTTGGCACGCGATTCAGTGCTAGCAAGTCTTAATTTGCACCCACGCATCATATATTGTTTCATTTCCTTAATCAACCATGTACTACAGTGTGTATATCCACTACACATAGTATGTCACTGGATTTTAATTTGCACCCATGCATCATATATTGTTTCATTTCCTTAATCAGCCATGTACTACAGTGTGCATATCCACTACACATAGTATGTAGTGGATCTATCACTAAACATTCTTATCCATTAATTTTAACCTATCTGCTTTAGTGTGTGGCTACACTTTAGGTAGTGTATGTATGTGCAATACAAAATATGTGTATTGCACATATCATATGTCGCAGTTGCTAAAATCAATTTTTTTTAATATGTCGTAGTTTCATTTTCAATACATATTTTAATACTATTTCCGCTTTTCAATATTACTTTTCAACTTCGTAGGCTCATTCAACCAATTAATTTTTCATATTCAATACACCTTTAGACTTTTCAAGTTTTTTTTGAACTTTATAATGAAAGTCAACACAATAAATCATTTTTTTAATCTATGTATTTTTCTCAAACGCGACATAGTAATCGAAAAAAAAAATTAAATTCCGATGAACATTAAAAAAGATGGGCTCAATACACCGCTAGACTTTTCAAGTTTTTTTTTTAACTTTATAATGAAAGTCAACACTATAAATCATTTTTTTAATCTATGTATTTTTCTCAAACGCAACATAGTAATTAAAAAAAAATTAAAATATGATGAACAGTAATAAAAAAAAGGGCTGCTGGGTGGATGAACAGTAGAAAATGGATGAACAGTATTAAAAAAAACTGGGCCACTAGGCCGATGAACAGTAAAAGAATATAATGTCAAAAACTATTAAATATAAAATACATTTCAACTAAAATATCACTCTACACATTTTAAGTACAACATAATATAAATGACGAAATTTAGGAAAAAAAAAAATTGAAAAAAAAAAAAATTAAAATCCGATGAACAGTAAAATGCATGGGAGATGAACAGTAAAAAGGCCGCTGGGCGATGAACAGTAGAAAAGGGATGAACAAAAAAAAAAAAAAAGTTGGGCTGCTGGGCAGATAAACTGTAAAATGATGAACCAATCTAAAAAAAAAACACGTGTCACACCCTCACTCCCTCCCAAACACTTTCCTTTCTTATATATATATATATATAAACATTTTTGTCAAGTATATTAGCCCATTTTTTTTTGGGAACTTTTGCCTAGTATCTTCATATGCACCGAAGTGACGGAATGATTGATCTAGACCACACAATTTGAATCCAAATAAAAAACAGATGGTCTATGCAGGGGCGGCCCAATAAGGAAGCGGGTGAAGCATTGGCTTAAGGCCAAACCATCCCGGGGGCCTGAAAATACTTGTCTTGCAAACAAATGATAATTAACAACGATAATTAATAAATATTCAAATATTTTTTAGTCATCTTTTATAGTCCAGTTGGTTAGGATTTTTGGCTCTTACTTAAATGACTTGAGTTCGAGTCCCTGCAAAAGCAGCATTTTTTTTTCTGACCCCTTTAAACCACTTTGGGGTTTTTTTTTGTTTCTAATATTTCAGTAAATTTATTGACTTCTTTAAACCACTTTGGTCCTTTCGAACTCCGATATATTAGTACTATCCAATATATATATATATATATATATATATATATATAGCCCATTTTGAACCCTGATATATTAGCACTTTTCGAGGACCCCAATATATATATATATATATATATATATATATATCATAATTACTACTGACACCATTTTTTTCATTTACTTGGCCCCTTTAGAGCACTTGCATTAGAATCTTTAAAACATATAAAATCTGAATTTAACAGACTTAACCCTTCAGATCTATATAATATAACACTGCATTAGAATCATCAATTAAATCTTGAAACTCCAGATTTTGTGAAGCACTCTGTACGTCTACCGCAAAAGCCTTCGATCTGTACAGACGGAAACATTTGTATTTGTGGCTCTCCTTTTGACTTTTCTTAGCTTTTAATCTCTGATTTGTTTTTTTATTTTTATTTTTATTGTTAAAGAGTTTTCAATATTTAATGGTTACTTTAAATTTTGATATATGTTTTCTTCGAATTTTTTTATAAAGTGTTTACTTAAATATCTTTTTTTTTTTCGTGTCTTAAGAAAATCTAGTTTTTCTAATAAGTTCACAGAAAATATGATTGTTACACGTCTTCTTTATAAGGTGTTTAAGTAATAATGATTAATGACGCTGGAAAATATAATATATTAGAATCATATATATTATAATCATATATATAGTTAATATGTTAATACGTGGGTAATGAATAGTTCTCTACTTTTTAGAGTGATTAATATTGGTCTATAACAAGTAATCAAGTATTGTATTGGATTTATCTTCTATTAACTCATTATATGAAATATTACCTTCGTTGCGAGATAGATAGATAGATATATGTGTGTGTTTCTACATGAAAATATAATTTCTTTTGTATAATTAGTAGCTATCTAGCTTAATGTTTGTATAATAAAGTAGAGATTCCGATGTATTTGATCGTGAGTATAGATTCTGTAAAATATGCAAAAAATTGTGTTTGAATCAGTAAATTAGAGAATTTGTATGAAAACACTGATGCACATGCTCTAATTACTGTAAATATTTCACAAATTTAATGAAAATAGTTGAGAAAATTAATAGATAATCTGTAAATAGAGATTCTAGTGTATTTTGTCGTGGATAGAAAATCTGTAAGTTGAGATCCTGATGCAGTTGACCCTTTATAGAGATTCTGTAAAACTGGAAAAAGTGGTGTTTGGGTCTGTAAAATGAAGAATCTATTAAGAGACACTGATGCAAGTGCTCTTAAACAACTTGGGCCTTTTGAAACCTGAAATATTAGCACCCTCCGATATATATTGGGCCTTTTGAAACCTGAAATATTAACACCCTCCAATATATATATATATAAGCACCCTCCGATATATATATATATATATATATATATATATATATATATATATATATATATATATATATATATAATTACTACTCACATCATTTTTTTATTTCATTTTTATTATTTCAGCCAGGCCATTAACTCATTTAAACATCTTTTGGGTCTTTTGAACCCTGATATATTAGCACTCTCCAATACATATATATATATGCGGTTTCTATCGGCACCACATAATATTTATTAACACCTTTTTTGTTCATTTACTTCTAACAGCATATATGTATTTCTTTTTTTACTTTCGGACGACACGAGGAACGCGAGTGCCACTGACGTTCATTTTCGATAATAACGTCATGGACTACGTTTTTTACCAACGATACATTTATTTATTTTTTGGTTGAAAAAGACAAAGAAGAAAAGAAAAAAAAATATATATATATATATATATATATATATATATATATATATATATATATATATATATACTTCGAACTAAAAGACCTAAATATTCTGCAAAAGAGATGTTTAATTTTACTACTTTGAAAGTATGTTTTGAGACTAGCAATAAATTGAATTTTGTATCTACGAATGTTAAAAATGTGATATTGAAGTAATATTTTATAAAATTTTTATTTTTTTTTAAATATAAAAAAAAAAACTTCGAACTAAAGAGACCTAATCCTACAACTTTACCGAAGGCTCAAAAATTTCTAAGACTGATCCTAAGTATATATGCAATGCCACACGTATCTTTACATCAAATAAAGACACCACCGAAAAAGCTCCCTATTTTTTTTTTTAATGTGGACGCAAGAATGCAGCACAGTCTCCTACCGGTTCCTGATCTGCTGCCGGCACACGATTCAAGGCAGGCACGCGGTTATATATAACAACCTACGTACATACAGCAACTTCATTCCTCAATCTCAACACGGTCTTAATTTCTTATCACGTACAGCACAGATGATAAGCAGCTCGCCGAATCCATCCTTCTCACCCTCTTCCCTTCTCTTTTTTCTTTTGATATACTACTCAAATTCTCAAAAACACAAAATATATAAAAAGGTTTCTGTTTGGATGTAATCGGGTTCTATCTGTTTAAAGGTCCGTCTAACCTTTACTTATCTGCTTAGCTACTCTGTTTAATTTAATGCATCTGTTTGAATCTCGATTGGCTTATGTTAATAAATTGTGTAAATTGAAATCTTGATGTGTGCGTGTGTGTGTGTGAAATCTGATGCTAAATTGGTCTTGTTTGTCTGCATGATTTAATGTGTGTTAAAAGTGTTTAAGTGAAAAAGAAAAAATATTTTTTTGTGTGACAATCTGAACCTGAGTATTCTATATATCATGTTGGCTACTCTGATTATCTCCTTGGGAAAAGTTAAAATGGAGATATGCATATTCTATTTTTGAGTCTTTTGGATCGTTTATTATGTGTGGGTTGCTGACAAATGTTAAAAAAAATAAATTTCAAGTCGAAATGACTATTTAGTTCAGTGAAATTGAAAAATGGTGAAAATGGATAAATTATTATTCCACTAAACGATTATGCCTCATCTTATGTTTATTGTTTTTGCTTTTGTTTTAGTGAATTTGTTTAGTAATTGATTTGTTCGATATTAAAATGTTTTAATGAATTATATTTAATGGATTTGTTTGACAGTGGATTATATTAAAATGATTTGCTTGACATGGAAATCATGTCTTTTGCAGCAATCGTAAAGAAAGGTGGGAGTACTATTCACATGAGTACTCACGCTATAAGCTTAACATAATCTAGAGAAAGGAAATATATAAAGTGTTTTAGTGTGGTGTTAAAGTTTTGATATCCTCCTATAGTAAATTTAAGAAGTAAGCACTAGCACAAAATCACAAAGCAATTTTCGATCAGTCCACAATCTGCAATTATATATGCATCTTTCTTACCTTGATTTTTCTTTTTCTTTTTTTTTCTTTATTGAGGGGAAATTTTTTCTGATTTAACTTGCAATTTTACCCTTGAATTTTCAGTCCATAATTAAGTTGTTTTGAATTTAAACAAATGCAGATGGCATCCATTGGTAGAGATGATTGGACAAAAATAAAACTACATTATCATTTGTAAGGGCCCTAGAAAAGCGAGATTGACTAATGGACGTTCTCGGAGCGACAATGATTGGATGTATATCTCAGATATGATAGTTGAGGAAAGAAAAGACGATGACGGGAAATGGTGCTCAATATACGAGTTAAAACACAAATTCGAAGAACTTACTTTGAAATGGTCAATTTTAACGGCATCATTAAACACGAAACCGTGATGGAGACAATACTGATTTATTCGGGTGACATGAAAAATTGATTCGGTGAAACTTTCAGCGTGGGATATAAAGGTATGTGATGATAGTATCATTGTAAATGAGAGTTATTAAAGGGAATGATAATCTCTACTTGCCTACAAGTCTTAACCATATTCTAGTTGCTCTCTCTCTCTTTTTTTTTTTTTAATCAATCTTTTGAAAGGCCTGTAATTAATTTCGTTGCTTTTCTTTGCTTTGCTTTCGTGAGCATATGAGTAAGGGATTAGTACTTCTCATTATAATTTTTCGAATTGAAATGAACCCATTTGGCTGGTTGAATGATCTTGTCAGGCTTGTCAATGGCGTTTCTCTTGTTGCTAATAAGGAGGCCGTAGCTCGCCAAACCTATGACCGGAGCTCCCAAACACTGCTTAAGAACACTATCCTTTCCGCCACCAATCTAACCGGTCTAACAAAGGGCAGGATTCGCCGTGTGCCGCCTACCTCTGGCAATGGGGAATTTCAGAGGCCTTGTATGCCGCGGCAGAGTCTCAACGGATTTTCGTGTTTCCGAGGTTAATTCGGCGGTTTCAAGCTGTTGATAAATTTGCTGGGTAAGTTGCCCTCACATGATCTTATCTTGCCTTCCTTCTTTCAATGCCTTAAATCTTTAATACATTCAGGATCATGAACATGTACTGTTTGATGTTCAGTTCAAAAGAATTGACTTGGCATTTTGAAGGTTTGCTGGTCTTGGCGCGAGACTCGTGTGGGGAACATTGCAAGAATCTGCTAAGAGGCTTGTCTGTGGTACAACTAATTCACAAGGAAATCATTCTGTTATTTCCCCCTTCTTGTCCGAAAGAAATGCAGAACGTGTGGCTCTTGCATCGTGCAGAATTCGTGGAGCAGCTCTAAAACTAGGACAGATGCTCGGTAACATCCCGAATAAAAATGTGATTATGCATTTAATAACTCTCATTTACAATGATACTATCATCACACACCTTTATATCCCAGGCTGAAAGTTTCACCGAATCAACTTTTCCTTTCACCCGTATAAATCCAGTATCGTCTCCATCACGGTTCAATGATGTCGTGAAAAGCGACCATTTTAGAGTAGGTTCCTCGAATTTGTGTTTTAACTCGCATATTGAGAACCATTTCCCGTCGTCATCTTTTCTTTCCTCAACTATCATATCTGAAATGTATATCCAGTCATTGTTGTCCTGAGGACGTCCATTAGTTAGTCTCCCCTCACTATCGAGCTTTTCTAGGGACCCATACAAATGATAATGTAGTTTTTTTTTGGTTCCAATCATCTCTACCGGTGGATGCCATCATTATTTGTTTAAATTAAAAAATAATTAAAATTGGCACGTCTTCAAATATGTCTACATGACCTTTTCAGAATTGATGTTTGGATACTTACTTGAGAATTTTATATATGACATCAAACAAAGGAAAAGATTTTTTGAGGTCACACAAGAATCTAATCTTTGGATAAAAATTCATTCAAGCGCAGAAATTGTCTAGTACATAGAGTATTTATATGCTACCACCAGGTTGCTATTCTACCATGCACAATATCTAGCCAAGTGTACCAACATAATCTACCATATATACTTCCCTATCTTAGTCACCAATACATCACACAATTACATCTTTACCCCTTAACACCCCCCTTCAAACAGAATGGAGGTTGAACCACATTCATTTTGTCTCTAAACTGAGCAAATTTGGTGACACATAGAGGTTTAGTGAGTACATCTGCTATCTGTTCTAAGGAGGGAGTAAACTGCACTCTCAAATGCCCCCGTTTAGCATGATCTCTAATGTAATGCACATCAATCTCCACATGTTTGGCTCTGGAAGGAACGACTGGGTTGCCTTTTTGTTTAGTGTTGTTGGTGTTTGGGAACAGAAAGGATATATAAATGAATGGAACTTGCTGTTTTGCATAGCCGTATGTGCCAAATTAGGCTGAATCTTACCCTGTGTGTAATCGACGATGTGTTCATCGATTTTAATTTTTTTCCCGGTACATCGACGACGTGATCGTTGATCCTTCAGGCAATTGTTTATCTATTCGCCGTTGTTGCTCGTGTGTTGTTTCGTATTTGTCGATTTTCTTCGGTACATTAGCGACTGTGATCTTTCATTCCTCGGGTAACAATTTTTACTGATCGCTGCATTTTGGTGTTGTTGATCCCCTTGTTGTTACGTGCTACTACAAAAGAAAAACCATTATTTGTTGTTTGCTATTGCTGCATTCTAAGTGCTGAAAAGTATGTTGAAAAGGTGTCCTAAACCAATCGGGTTGGACTGGATCTGACCGGGTCGAGTCATTTACAGTCTATATAGTTAATGTAATAACTTTATTATGATTAATAAAAGCACTTTTGTTATCATATATTTTTGTTTATCTTTTTGAACCAATTATGTTAATTGAATATATAGTAACGTCCTTAGTATTAAACTGTGATATAGAAACCATGATTGTGATTATGGTTGACGATATCTCTAATCACTTTAATAAGTTTGATATTTAAAAGTCTCTAGTCGTATTTACTGTCAAACATGACATTGGTAGTATTATTAGACTAGCACATACTGAATGTCTTCTGTCTTATTGAAGCTATGGATAGATCTTGTCTATCGAAGTATAGAGACATTTGGAATGTACGTGGACGTGTATTGGATAATGCGTGCGTTAGACTGACCAACTTATATTAAGTGTCGCAGTATGTGACAGTTGTGTAATTATCCTGAGACCGGAGTCTACATGGCATCACGGTGTGGATAGTCATGCTTTGACACTATTAAGGTTTCCCCTAGCCATGGAGCGATCATGCGGTAGTGCTCAGGTATGATATTGAAGCATGTGTATGATACATGTTTGTTCGTCCGGAAATCGCATATCCTATTAGTAAGAGTGAATATCCGAATTGACTTTCATATAAACAATGTCTAACTCTCGTGAATCTTTGCAAAATGTGAATAAATGAGTTATTCCGAGAGAGCATTATATCCAGATTATAAGATACGATCATTGATGTACTGACACTCGAGAGACGATTGTATGGATATTGTAACAACGATAGGATACTATTTACACAGTAACTGTTTCACATGAAAGGTAGTAGTCATCGCTTTTGACTCTTCCGATGATTGGGGGTCACAGCGTGTTGTTAGACGCTATTCCGTAATCGTTAGGCATGAAGGGCATTTTCGTAATTTTCACTTTGTGTCTACGGCCAACATATTCAGAAGCCTATCGGGTCACACTCATAAGAACATCTAGCCGGATTAAACTGCAGTATAGTGATAACCAAATAAGGAAAGTTTATATCGACTATAAAGTGATATAGTGATTAAATTAATATGATGGTATTTATTTATTATGAATAAATTAAATACAAGATATTAATTATACTAATTAATTAAAGAATATTCCGGATGCCAATTTATTGGTATATGGGGCGACACTTTTAAGTGTATAAGATATACTTGGATTGTGCAATTTAATTAATGGTATTATCATATATTAATATTAGATATCAATAGATTTATGAAAAATAGATTTATGGTAATATGATAAAGACAGTCAATATTAGATATTGACAATATTTGAATTTATTTAATATGAGATATTAAATTAAATGAGATAAATCTTAATCTATTTTCCTTATTTTGCTACTAAATTTTTTTCTTTCTTCCAATCTACTAAGAAACTTCTACCAATCAGATTGGGATCTACAAGGGGCGCAGGTCACCCTATTTAAGGGAGGCTTGGCTAGCTCTTTTGAAACATCACAATTAGAAGAGTTCTAATTTACAAATTAAACTGAGAGCTTCTTAAAGAGAGTTTTAAAAGAAAGAAAATGCCAGTCTAGCAGCTAGGTTTTCTAGTAGCTATCCAAGGAGGATTCCGGTGAGGTGCTCGTGTGGATATTGATAGAGGCAGGACACGTGGACGGCTTGCGCGCACTACTACTCTCCCTAGATGGTCAAAACGTCGATCTTATAGATCAAGCAAGATAATCACCGTCTACTATCTAAACGTGTTTATTGTAATAAACGAAGTCGATCTTGGGATCGAAAATCAAATTTTAAATTCTGCTGCGTTAAAGTAGTTGATTTCCTCATAGTGATATCAGAGCGAACTTCAAACTTAAACAATAAGCACTAAGTAAATTGCGTAGTAATTATGATAGATGCGGATCTAAAATCGCGAAACGCAAATAATAATAATAATAATAATAATAATAATAATAATCGACTGGGGTGCTTTCAAGCCCCCCTCCGAGCCCGTGGCGCCGCCGCCGTTGTCGGGCCGGTTGTTTCATGGGGGACATCGATTTCGTTTTTCTGTTTTATGATATTTCATAGTGCATTGATATCTTTTTATCTAGTTGGTATCATGTGACTAGCTAATGGTTCAAATAGATTGAATCATTGGGATGTCATATGGCATTAATTGGTAATATGATTTGCCAATAAATAATCTGGTTCTTTTCAAAATTTTGTTTGGAATAGGCTTAGACCCTTTTCAAAATATTTGATTTTGGAAAAAGCTTAGGCGTAGAACTTTTTCAAAATTTTGATTTTGAAAAGGGCCTAAGTTGGTGCATTTTGGTTTTAGAAACCAAAAACATCAATTTTTTTTATTAGGAATCAAAAGGAAAGAAACTAAAGAGACCTAATTTTAATTTTGATTGAATTTGAATAGTTCCGATTGATTAAAATTAAAATTGACATCGATTTAAAAATTAATCGTTAATTTTATTTTGATTAAAGTCGCTTAATTAATTAAATGTTAATTAATTAATTAATTGAATTGACAAATAAGACGCAAGTTGGTAAATTTAAAATTTAATCTTTTTCATAAGAAAGTCCATAAAAACAATAAGTTTACTCAGCAGCTGACCAGGAAAATGAATTCACATTTAATGTATGATATTATACATGTTAATTTCTCAGTATGGCAGTACATAAATTTCTTATGGTTCATTGTTTTTTTTAAAATAATAACTATGCATTTCTTAAAATTCATTTCCATGCATGGATTAATATCGCCTCACAGTGGTTTCACGTTCGCTTTTCTGGTGATTATGGTATCAACGATTGAGATCAAATTTGTTGTTTTCATATAAATTTTTTGGAAAGAGAATATCAAATGAATTGATTGGTTATACTCACCCAACGACAAGGTATGGTTTATCCGAAAATTCTTTTTGCTGATATTTTGTCTATTTAATGGGGAAGATAAAATTGATGTGATTAATCTTTAATTATGATGCCTGAGTAGGGTTTGCATTTTGACAAGTCTCAAGTGAATAGCTTAAAAAGAGTCATGAGGTAATATCGATGCCAATAAGACATTGATCCAGTGTTGATTACTTTGTGTTCAAGTTCCAATAGGAAAAAAAAAATGTGTGGGTGCGTATATTTCGTACCCGTAAAAGAAAAAGTAATGTCGATCAATTTAAACTTCTGTAACAAATGATGGTTTTTTTCAGCATTAGATTATCACTTTCACATGGCAATTTATCAATAAATTAACGCATGGGATGATCACTTGATTTGTGATCATGCTGGTAATGGGTATGATGGCTATTAGTACGAGTTTATTGGTTGTTTGCACTTTTTCAGCTGTTCTTGATAGTGGGGGACTTTATATGCTTCGTTGTTTTGTTTAAATATTGTTGCTTCTCGGCTTCTTCTTTTTTTGCCTGAATTTTCACTCTTTGCAGAAGTATTTTTTTGGTGAAGCCTTTGCTTTCTTTTACTACTGCGGCCGTGGTTGATTTTTCGTGGTAAGCTAGATTCTATTGCTTCTCATTATTTCTGCTTGCTGAATTTTATTCAATTTTCATGGCTTTGCTTGGTCTACTTCTTCGGGATTGAGTGACATAAATCCGGATTTGGATCTCTCATCATGCCCGTGTTGTTGGTGCTTGCTGCTTTTGGTTTATATGCTGGTAGGATCTACTCTATTGCTTCTTGCGTTTTTGTCGGATGTTATGGGGTGACGGAGTTTCGGGAGCTTTGTCAAAATACCATTTTTGAGAAATGCCGTTTGTTGGACTACCACTCCATTGTCAAAATACCACTCCGTGTTTCCGGCGTTTTTCGCGTCTCCATTGTTTCCGGCAGCCTTCTAAACCCTAATTGGGAACAGGAACCCCAATAGGGGATTTGTGTACCCTAAGATCGTGTACATTCTTGTGGCAGGGGTGAAGATCTGCGTTTTTCCGGCGAGAACCAAAATTGCCTTAAAGTGGTAAATTGACAAATAGCACATAGAATGGGTGGTATATTGAAAAAAAATCCCCGGAGTTTCATGCTTCACATCTTTTTTGTGGGTGTTGGGATCTGAGTAAATATTGTAACTACAACTCTTAAATTTGTAGCAACAACTATATTTGATGCTAACATTTTGCATGTTCTTTGTAGATTGCTTGGTTTGGTCGCATTTCTTTGTTCTACTTTTGGGTATATTCATTTTGGTAATGGAACACAAAAATGTCTTTTCGTGTTGATGGATTTTCTATAGCTTTTTTATTCATCTTCTGTAAGTCATTCAGATTTTTAGGTTAGGGATTTATTATTTGTTTTGTTGCAGCTCAGAGAAGTCGTATATACTTTGTTATGCTTTTCCTTCAATGTTTTAGTTTGTCCGAGATTTTGCCTCTGTTTTATATTCAAATTTTGTTATATGCATCAGATATTCGGTGATCTTAATGGTTTAATAACATTAGTTAGTAGTATTTTATTTGGTTGTTTGGTTAAATGCTCTTTAGGTGACGAGTAATGATACAGGCACAACGGTTGTGGCATAACGAGTATAACTGAGACTCAAAATCACTCCAATTTCTCCTTTGGTTTATAAATAACAAATAAAAAAAAAACCACCACAAAACAGAGATGATACTTTTGAACTTGCTAAGGATGCTGCGCAATAGGAAGTGGGGCCGGGGGAGTGGCCAAGGGAAGGGGAGGATAAGTGGCTTGGAATTTTTTAGGACCGAGTGTTTTTAGTTAGGTTGGGGAGTGCTGAGAATCATTATATGTTTCTAACTGTACAATGACTTTTATCATTAAGTCAGATTCAATACTCATATATTGAATTGTGTGGGTGTTTTGGGGTAATTGGTAAATATATGATTAAGATTTATTGAACATCAATATGATTTCTTTAGAGGTTTAAGATGAATACAAAGTATTGAATATCGATATGTTGCTCGTAAATATACTTCATTTTTCCGTTATAAAAAATATATACTTCATTTTTTGATGAGGATTATAATTTTAATATGTTTAATGATGATTATAAATCATTGATTCTTAAATTGATGTTCATATAAATCTATTATAGCATTTTACGATGATTATAATTGATTGGATATCAATTTGATGTCTGAACGTAAGTATCATATTTATTTGAGTTAATTAAGACATTTAAGTTGATCATAGTGTTTAGTGATGATTATAAACGATTGAATAACTTTTTGATGTTTATTCAAGTTATTAGTGTTTGACGATGATTATTAATTATAATGATCGATACGAGGTTTATTTATTTAACAACTATACTGTTTGATTATTATAAGTTGTTGAATATTAGTTTGATGTTCGTTTAAGTTCAATATATATTTTCAATGTTGATTATAAGTGATTGAATATTAGTCTGATGCCTAATTATGTTCATTATATTGTCTAATGATCTTTATAAGCGATTGAGTATAAATATGAGGCTTATATAAGTTACTTATAGTGTTTGATAATAATTATTAGCAATTGAAGATGATTTTGATGTTCATTTAAGTTTATTACATTTTTAGTTTCAATTAAGAGTGTTGCATGATCAATTAGATGTTTATTTAAAATCAATTTAGTGCTTCATGATAAATACATGTGGTTGAACAATTATTTAATGTACATTTGAGTTTGGTATAGTCTCATACAAAAGTTCAGTATAGTGTTTAATGATATTATATAGTGATACGCCTGATCCGCCCCGCATTATCGGGTCCATCCTGAGGCCATAACATTATAGAAGGTCACCGGCCCGACGAGTCCGCATACATCTAAGTTAGACAGGGGATGAAGACCACTGAACGAGATCCGAAGCAATCGGGGGCCATCAGTCCGCCCCGCATGAGTACAAGCCTGCATAATGGGGTGAGCTAGCTGACACATGATGATCACAAGACAAAGACTCGAGAAATAGCTAAGTGTTGGGTCCGCCCCGCATCGGACCCACCACGATATCAACCTAGTTTAAATAGCATCATATCATGCTTTATTATGCCTTATCGTCATTAACTTAATCATGTTTAGTAACTCGCATATATATAGAGGCTCAATATTCTATAAAAGCATACACACTCTGCCAATTTGTCGACATTGAAGCTCATCCCTATTTACTGTTTTCCGACCACCACATATCCCATCATGCCGTCGTGCACCACCGGCTTTTACATAAACACACAGCCAGATATCCACCACACAAACACCGCAAACACTACCGTGATAATTTCGACATTGTCACGTAGATTTGATGTTCATTTTACTTTATTCAGTGTTTAATATTGTTAATGTGATTGAACATGGAATTTGGTGGGTATGATGTTTTGTGTTATTTATGGTGTTTAATGATTATTACAAGCGATTGACCTTTGTTTTAGGTTTTCTAAAGCAAGCCGAGCACCCAGACTATGTAGACCGACGGTACTGGCTCCCCAGGGTTTACAAAAGGCTACTTTCAAGTCTCTACGGACACCAACCTTCGAGCATAAATTACTACAAGTGATTGACCAATGTTTTAGGTATTTTAAAGCAAGCTGAGCATGCATAGCTCTTTTTAGCAGAGGAAGATTTGAATTCTTTGGCATTAATATGATGTATAATTAAGTTTATTATAGTGTTATGGCAAGGCCGTCCCTGGCATTTTTCGGGCCTAAGACCAAGTCGCCGAATTAGGTCTTTTAGTTCGAAATTTTTTTCCCTAAAAACATACATATAATTGTTTTTTTGGGGCCTTTATCGATTTGAGTACATTTTTTGGGCCTTTATCAATTCCGAAAAAAAATTAACACATTATATTAAATTGGGTCGGATTGGATCTATACGATTTTTTTTTTCTTTTAACGAAACATGTAATGTTGGGCCCCCGACGCCATTGAGCCTAAAACCACCATCTCCTCCGCCTTATTGGAGGGCCGGCCTATACATATGAATGTGTTTGAAGTTGCTAAGGTGGAAAAATAGATGATTTTTAGTTTGAAAAGAAATATAAATGAAATTGTGTAGTCTTGGTATTACAATATATATATTAAACTTAACAATTTTAATTATAAATGTTTGTTAGTTTGGTGGTGGGTTTTGCCATTTATTTAGTGTGGTTGTGTGTGTTCGATTCTGGTTGATGCATGTTTTTTATAGTCTTTTTGCTAACAGAAAAAGAATAATGAAATGTCAATTTGGAAGGGGAAAAAAAAAAAAAAAGAGGCAACGAAAGGAAATTAAGGGTGTATTTGTCTTTAATGAATGTTTTTATTTCCAGTTTTTCTTTTAAATGATCAAAGCTTATGTAGTTAAAAAAAGTTGGAGAAAAGCTTATCTAAGGCATTTTCCCTTGTTCTAATTCTGGAATCTAGAAATAATATTAGAGTTTGTCTTCTAATTGAGTCCTAATTGTGAAATAGAAATAGTATTAGAGTGATTGTTCTAATTGAGACGCTTTGAACAATGTTTTTTAAGGGGGTGAATGAAATTCTCTACGAGCTAAGAGATCGTTCAGTAGATTTTATTGGTGGAAGATGAAATTATATATTCAACTACGTCAAGCTCTTCCAAGCTATATGTTATAACATAATACAAATATATTTGTACATCGAATAATTTGATTGGAATGTAATATTATCCCATGTAAGGCATGGGTTTCATGAGCGCAAATTTGTGTACCTATATCAATATGGAGAGATTTAATCTTTCCGGCTGTGCATCGCAGGGGTTTTAGACTAGTATATGGTTTTGCCACGTGCAAGACTGTGATTAAATATCAGAAATGAAGGGGTACTATTAAAGGCCCTTCTTTCCTCCGCAAAACCATAGTAGTAAACAAGTTGGAACCCAAAAAAAAATTATTCTATCCTCTATCTCTAGACTTACTAAAAATAACTCGCAGAAACGCACCATACAGATTACAAGGAAAATCTATATTTTTAACATATCCACACTGCCCACTAATTCCTCTCTTCCTCATAGATTATTTATTTAATCTATTAAAAGATTTTAATATATGTTATGCTAGAGTATGCACTGAACCTCACCTGAACGGTGAACCACACCTACACTGCTTGGTTCAACTTGAAAACAAGTTAGACACGAAGGACCTTAGGTTCTTCGACATCAAAGACCCCAATGGGCTGCAATCATATCATCCCAACACTTAGGTGCCCAGAAGTGATGCAAAGGTGGCTGATTACATCGCCAATGGGGGCAATTTCAAGAGAGAGGAGTGCTAAAGGCTTCAAGAAGAAGCCCTAAAAAATCTATGGATGATATATGGTCAACAATTATAAATGAGGCCACATCCAAGTCTGACTTCCTTACTAGAGTGCAGGCTGAACAACCATTCGTCTGGGCTACCCAACTCAGGAATCTGGAATATGCTGCAAATTTCAGATGGCCAGAAATACAGCCTGAGTATCAGCCTAGATGGACCAATTTTGTTAATGTCCCCCAAGGACTTAAAGATTGGGTGGACCAAAATTTGTTTCTGGTAAATTTCTTCAACTTACAAATGACTGTGGGTAACCATATAGACATGGAAGATGTCATTTGGGCCCATGAACAAACACTAACATTAATGAACGGTATTACAATATTAGGGATGAATTACATATTGACCGTTCTTCTCCACCACCTGCAGGACCCGGAGAACAAACCGGACCACCCCCTGTCGATGATAATTGAGGCCCAACCAGAACGGGAAAAACAGCTTGGGCTAGAAGTTTGGGGCGACATAATTATTTTTGTGGTAGTATAGATTTTTCTCCATATGATGTACATGCCCTTTATAATATTGTAGATGATATCCCCTTTCAATTTTTTTCTTACAAAAAAGAATTGTTGGGTGCTCAGAAGGACTTCACTATAAACGACAAGTATTGTAAGAAAAAAAGAGTACCGGGGGGGATACCATGTATTGTATTATGTAACCCAGATCAGAATTACAAATATGCTATCGATAGAGACAATAGCGGATTCTCTGGTTGGACAGTAGGAAATGTAATACATTTGGAAATAACATAACCCTTTTATTAATCATGTATTAAAATACATTCTAACTGATACCGTCATTACTGCTAAAGTTTCTTCAACTGAACTGGCTGCACATAAATACAAAGCATTCTCATGAATGTTATCAATAGTGCCAGTTGTTGCACCACCATACTTAATAAGAATGTTTTTGTTACAATATTCCTTCACAATATGTTCTTTATGACCAGCTGAAGTAGATCCTTTCATAGTAAGCCAGTATGAGCCCTGCTTAAAACCCTAAATCTGTCTGTCATAGCTTCCTTAATCATTGCAGTTGAAGGTTCATCGTCATAAATATAAAAAATATCCTGAATCTTCAAATATTTCTGATGAAGTAGCTTTAGGTTTTTTTATCAACAATTAAAAACCAAAGCACATGAAGCCCGGTTAATGCTTCACAAACTTGAAGAAATATATTTCCCTTAATGTTAATTGCATAAAGAGTCACATCGTGACCAAGCCTGCAATCTGAACTAGTACCCTGAGTAATAACGTTCAACAACGTACAATCACCTGCGTTATCAATTGTCAACTTGCCATGAATTGTTTTTAACCTCTTCTCTGAAAATCTCTTTTGTCTGTAAAATGTTTTTTTTATAAGGTAAAACAGATCTCCTCACAGGAGTTCTGTAGTAATTCCTAGGAACTGTCCCAAACAGATTCCTGCTTACACTTGCATAAGCCAACCTTCGTTTGGCAGCCAGAAAATCCTTCATCTTTTTCGTTGGTTGATGACATTGCAGAGCCTTTTAACATCTACCTCTGCTTTCTGCTTCTTAATCCAAAAACTAGCCTTCCCTCTGCTAAATCTGCGATTAATAGCACAAAATTTAGCCACCCTTTGCATTAATAGATGAGGATTCCTCTGTTCCCTGAACAGAGGGCCTTGACAGACAAATTTCTCCCATGTCTCTAGACAGGCCTTTAAGTGTGCCAACTGTGATGAAATCCAAAGATCTACGCACATCGCTCTTAATCCTACCCAACTCTTAGGATATTCGCCCACATCGAATATACGTAAACCCATTTAAAACAGTTAATAAATTTAATACTGATGTAAATAAACAGATTATAATCCAATAATCATAACTTACACAGATTACTTCCATGCAATATCTCAATGACTAAACAGTCAAAGAACGTATACTTATTAACAATGTTTACTTGATGTGCACGCAACACCATATTTAATTTTATTTTTTTCAGCTTCCAAAAGACTCTTCTGTTCAGCTTCCTGAACACGCTTCGTTGGCATATCACTGCTCAAAGGCCCAACACTGATATTGGGCTCAACAGTGCCAGTAATTAAATGTTGGGCTTCTGTGGGTGTACTGGCACTGTCGCACAAACTGGGCCGGCCCAAATGACTAAAAGATGATCTGCTGTCTGAAAATGCATCTCCAGGCCCACAGGTTATAGCCTTGGGCTTTCCAATGTTGTCAGCACGAGCACTAAGACAGCGTAGGGGGTAGGCCGTAGGCGTGACGTAGCCGCTCATGACCCTTCTTTTTCATCTTCTTCTGTGTTGTATTTATGCATAAATTTAATGCAAATATTTTATTTTTTCAAAAAAAAAAAAACTTTTAATATGTTGTTCAGTGAAGAATTCTAAGAACTTTTGTAGTTGAAACCTAAGGCTAATTCATTTTAATTTTTTTTATATAAATTATTTACTAAATTTCTCCCTTTGTATTTTTCTAACTATTCATCGTTGACCAAGTCAATATTTTGATTCCGACCTCCGATCAAAGATCCGTCTGGTCCATCCGTTTCAAATGGGGGGTAATTGCAAGACCTTAGTCGCTTGCACTAACGTCGCTCAGTCTTGCGTTCGGAGGCACTTGAAATCACCATGATCCAATGGTTAGTTTGAGAGAAATTCGAATTTCCGTGAACAGTGTGTCATCAACAGACAATTTTCTCTCTCATCATTATTTGTTGATCAATAGTAAAAAGGAATTCAAATTCAACTTTTCTGAGAAAAGCACTTCATTTGTCCCTTTTCAATTTCCATGATTATTTTCTTCACATGAAATGCATCATTCTTCATCTCCCCCACCTGCAAAGAACAGTGTGTCATGTTTTAAGGAGGGGTGTATACTGGTATTTAATTCATGAATAAACAATTAACATTAAGGGAGAAGTTTCTGAGGGTGTACTGCTCATCATCCCAACACTCAGGTCATCATTTTCAGGGATTAATGTTTAAGGCAATTAATGGTTAAGGAATATTTGACAGGCCCACTAGAACACTCTGATCATCCCTCTTCTCCCCCCTACCCCCTGCTAGGGCTGTAAATGAACCTAAGTATTCGATTCGATCCGGAGTATTCGGCTCAAAAAAGCTCGATTCGGGCTCGTTCGTGGGTTCGAACTTCGAGCCGAACCTTACAAATTAGATATTCGGTGGTCGAGCCGAACATGTTCGAACATGTTCGGCTCGGATATCATAAATTCATATACAGTTCGAGCCGAACATGTTTTTAAAACCGAGCCGAACATGTTCTGATTTTTTTTTTAAAACCCAGTTCGAGCCGAACATGTTCGAACGGTTCGACATGTTCGAGCCGAACCGAGCCGAGCTTTTTTCCCCAAATATCAGACCGAACCCGAGCCGAATAATGAAAATATAAGGCACGGCCATTTCGAGCCGGGCCGAGCCTAAGGTTCGAACACACCGAGCCGAGCCAAACCCTGCCAGGGTTCGGTAGGGTTCGGCTCGTTTACAGGCCTACCCCCTGCAATGAGTAAGGAATAACTTAACATTAAGGCTTCAGGGGATTAAGGACTAACTTAACATTAAGGCTTCAGGGGGTTTTAGGGGGGTGTGTACAGGGCATACTTCAGCTGATCCCCCACCTGCGATCTTCTCCCCCATGCAGGACCCGGAGAACAAACCTTTTTACTGTTGTACAATAGTAAAAATGGATATAAGACAAAGAAGGAATAGTAGTTTCCAACTTCTTTACTACTATGGTTTTGCAGAGGAAAGAAGGGCCTTTTATAGTGCCCCTTCATTTCTGATATTTAATCTCAGTCTTACACGTGGCAAAACCATATAATATTACTGGTTTTTCCTGCCACGTGTTGTTTCTAGTCATGAGGCATAGGGGGCAGGCCGTAGGCGTGATGTAGCCGCTCATGACCCTTCTTTTTCATCTTCTTATATGTTGTATTTATGCATAAATTTAATGCAAATATTTTATTTTTTCAAAAAAAAAACTTTTAATATGTTGTTCAGTGAAGAATTCTAAGAACTTTTGTAGTTGAAACCTAAGGCTAATTCGTTTTAAATTTTTTTATATAAATTATTTACTAAATTTCTTCATTTGTATTTTTCTAACTATTCATTGTTGACCAAGTCAACATTTTGATTCCGACCTCCGATCAAAGATCCGTCCGGTCCATCCGTTCCAAATAGGGGGTAATTTCAAGACCTTAGTTGCTTGCACAAACGTCGCTCAGTCTTGCGTGCGGAGGCACTTGAAATCACCATGATCCAACGGTTAGTTTGAGAGAAAATCGAATTTCTATTTCCATGAACAGTGTGTCATCAATAGACAATTTTCTCTCTCATCATTTACTGTTGTTCAATAGTAACAAGGAATTCAAATTCAACTTTTCTGAGAAAAGCACTTCATTTGTCCTTTTTCAATTTCCATGATTATTTTCTTCACATGAAATGCATCATTCTTCATCTCCCCCACCTGCAATGAACAGTGTGTCATGTTTTGAGGAGGGGTGTATACTGGTATTTAATTCATGAATAAACAATTAACATTAAGGGAGAAGTTTCTGAGGGTGTACTGCTCATCATCCCAACACTCAGGTCATCATTTTCAGGGTGTACTACAATCTGAACTAGTACCCTGAGTAATAACGTTCAACAACTTACAATCACCTGCGTTATCAATTGTCAACTTACCATGAATTGTTTTTAACCTCTTCTCTGAAAATCTCTTTTGTCCGTAAAATGTTTTTTTTATAAGGTAAAACAGATCTCCTAACAGAAGTTCTGTAGTAATTCCTAGGAACTGTCCCAAACAGATTCCTGCTTACACTTGCATAAGCCAACCTTCGTTTGGCAACCAGAAAATCCTTCATCTTTTTGTTTGTTGATGACATTGCAGAGCCTTTTAACATCTACCTCTGCTTTCTGCTTCTTAATCCAAAAACTAGCCCTCTCTCTGCTAAATATGCGATTAATAGCACGAAATTTAGCCACCATTTGCATTAATAGATGAGGATTCCTCTGTTCCATGAATAGAGGGCCTTGACAGACAATTTTCTCCCCTGTCTCTAGACAGGCCTTTAAGTGTGCCAACTGTGATGAAATCCAAAAATCTACGCACATCGCTCTTAATCCTACCCAACTCCTGGGATATTCGCCCACATCGAATATACGTAAACCCATTTAAAACAGTTAATAAATTTAATACTGATGTAAATAAACATATTATAATCCAATAATCATAACTTACACAGATTTCTTCCATGCAATATCTCAATGACTAAACAGTCAAAGAAAGTATACTTATTAACAATGTTAACTTGATGTGCACGCAACACCATATTTAATTTTATTTTATTTTTTTCAGCTTCCAAAAGACTCTTCTGTTCAGCTTCCTAAACATGCTTCGTTGGCATATCACTGCTCAAAGGCCCAACACTGATATTGGGCTCAACAGTGCCGGTAATTAAATGTTGGGCTTCTGTGGGTGTACTGGCACTGTCGCACAAACTGGGCCGGCCCAAATGACTAAAAGATGATCTGCTGTCTGAAAATGCATCTCCAGGCCCACAGGTTATAGCCTTGGGCTTTCCAATGTTGTTAGCACGAGCAAAAAGACAACGGCTCAGAGTGGGCTTCTTAATCCACAGTGCCAAACTTCAACATTATCTCTGTTGAATATTTTAGACTTTATGTCAATTATTGGACCTCTAAATGCTAATTCATTGGGCCTCATCACTGTGGATAATTTCAGAAAAACTTTCATCTTACAGTAATTGACATCATTCTTAATATTAGTATTTTCCAAAACATAAGTAATTGACCAAGGACACTCCTTGTCATTCAAACTGGCATAAGCATTACCATAATAGGTCATGTTCAAACAACAAGATACTGGGAAAACGAACTCGGCCTGTTTGCAATCTGGCTCACATAACCTATTATCAAAAATTTAACCCTAACACAACCTTCAGAATTCATTGGACACTGGGGTCTGTACATCAACAGACAACTGTCTATCATCACAGACAAATTATTCATCTTGTTAAAAGCCCTGTCAATAAAACTAGGGTATTTTAACTTAACAGACTCAACAGATAATCCGATATCCGTACAATCAGTCTCATAATCACCCAACACCGTTGCGGCTAAAGGAATCTCCATTGTATTGTAAATGCTTTTCTCATAAAATGCATAAATTTACAATGCATCAGACAAAAACTCAGAAATTTCTTCGTTGGTAATAATGTGTTACAGTAAAAAACGCTTTATGAATAGTAAAAAGCGGGAATAAAGGATGTTTCAAAAAGCGCAATGATTGAGTGTGAAGACGATAGTTGTTAAAGCAGAAAGGTTGAATTTATATGCTGCTTTTACTATTATATATAACATTTCTGTAAATAAAACATATAAGAAACATAAAAATATTCATTAAGTCATATTCGCATCATTTAAAATTTGTTAAGAAAATCCAGACATACTTAATACTAAGTGGTTATATGACACAATTATCAAATATATTTCAGTGTAAATATCACTTACTATATTCAGATTAAGTGATAAGCGTTGTTAACAAACATGACCAGATTCAACGGTGTTAGCAATTTTTATTTTTAAAGATTTGAAAACAGTTACTAATAAAAAAAAATTAGGAGTTGCCATTGTAATTTTATTTCTATAGAATGCCGATTGACATTGTTTAGTTTTGATTTATTTATTGGAAATGTTTTTTTTATTGAAGATGTAAATAAATGAGTTTTTAGTATTGAAAATGTATATTTTTATTGAAGATATAAATATTTTATTGATAAAGGTGGGAAAAATATTTTTTGATTCATAAATAATAAAACATAAAGCAAATAACAAGGTTATTAAAATAAGAAAATAAAAAAAAATAAAAAAAGGGACAAACAAACCAAAAATTGCGGCTGAGAATGTACACAGCTCTATGCACCTCACCTCCTGTATCGTCACTCCTGTACCGTAGGGGATCCTATCCAAGCTAGAAATCCTATCCAAGCTAGAGGCGGCAGGTTTTAGAGAATATAGTAGTACTAGTGATATGGGACGCCAGGCAACGCACGGAGTGTCCATGCTATACAGTTTTACTTATTGTGTGCTATTAAATCTTTAACAACTTATTAATTTCCTAATAGAAACACATGATTCTTTGAGGCACACAACACGGCAAAATGGAGTGTCAAAGGCAACTGATCCAAGCATTTTTGTAGGAGTGTTTGTTACATGAGCAAACTCCCCATACAGGGAAAGATATGTAGCATGATATAAATAACTATTAGTAATTTACTACACATTTTCTATGACGCAAACCAATGGCTTCTAATAATATATTAAGTGTTGTTTGAGTAGGGTAGATAATAAGACGAAACTGGTTTTGCTTTAACATTCTCTTGATCTTCATAGCAGTGTATTTAGCGGACCCACAAGCAGCAGCCATACATTGGAGTAGCGCATCATCATTAAAAGGTTCTATCCTGAAAGTCTCTTCTGCGTATATCTTACCATCACAAAAAGAGAGAACTCTATTACATTCAGAAGGACTCGCATCGTGAGGAATCTTGAAAATGTATGTATCAAACTAAACGACGACTTTATCCAAAGAAAAATATAACCCTTAGCTATGATGCACGGACACGCCATTTTGGTGGCCGTATCCGTGTCCGACATACAGAGGACACTGACACGCAGCCGACACGCCACCAGACACGGTGTCGGGCTGATTCGGAAATATTGAAAAATTGGACACGTCTTCGGATACGTCTATGAACACGTATCCGGTACGTGGACACGCTTTTACGGAAAAAATAAATTTGGATCGAGTATATTTTCCAAAAAAAAATAGAATTATATATCCACGGCTACTACAAACCAAAACCCTAAAATATTATATCACCCCCTCCAGGCTCCAGCACCCTTCCGCCGTTCTCCCTATTGCCATCTCCTCTTCTGTGCATTTTGTGAAGATGGCGAAAATGACGATGAATGAGAACATGATGCTTATATTCGAATAATACATTACGTATTTCATAAATAATTTTGAAATTTCGAGAATGATGATTATTTGTATTTTGAATTGAGACTACTTGTCCACATTATGGAATGTGTTGTGGATGTGGCAAAGGAACTTGCTAGAAGAAGCTCCTCTACAATTCCAAACTATGATCTTCATGGAGAAAATTATGGAGAAACAGTGTTAGTTTGTGGGAGTATCCCCAGCATCAACATCAAAGAGTGGATTAGCAGACACAGAATCTATCTCCATAGAGTGAGCTCTTGTCTCTAAGGATTTGTAAGGTGGGTGTAGCTTCACAATATCCCCAGATTTCTTAGAGGGTAGATGTCTCTTGGATTTCTGGAGGTAATGGTGTTGTCTGGTAGTGAGTTGGGTTTCTTTGCTCCATTTGATACATCAGATAGAGCAAACATGGAGGTGCTTTTAGGCTTCCCTGCTGATGGTTTCTTGTTTTGACTGCTATGTGTTGTTGCCAATGGGTCCTGATCTTTATTGGTATTCATTGATGGGGAAGGTGAAGTATTGCTCTGTGTCGATGTGTCCACATTAGGTACATATCTTGTACCTGCTCCAGTTTCCTCTACATTTCTTTTCTTGGTGTTTTTCTTTGGGGATTGATCACTTCTAGCTTCTCTTGTATATGCTTGTCCCCCATGGGATTCCACATTATGTGTCTTATTTCTCAGCTCTCTCACCCTCTCAAGAATCTCCTCAACCTCAATGTCATATGTTTCCTTCTCTTGGTGATCTCTAGTGCTATTAAGCACATCAAAATACGAGCCAGTGGTATGAATAGGATCTTCTTATTTCTCATTTTCTACGGTTTGGTCTTGGGGTTTTTGCTGTGGGCCCTGTTGGATCGACAATGCGCAGTAAAACACTCTAGAAGGGGGGGGGTTGAATAGAGTGTTGGTAATTTTATAACACTTTTTGAATTATCAAAGTGGCAAACAAGTTGTAGCAATTAGATTCACACAATTACTAATATTTAATTTTGGAAGCTTAAATTAAATATTATTCGATTGTGTATAACACCTATGTGATCAATATATTGTCTGAAAACTTATACACTAATTCGAAATTAGGCAGGTTGATATTTCAAAAGTCCAGCAAATTTATGTCACAACTCAACAAGCTCAGAAATAAGGATAATACAAATAAAATCTCAATTATAAATTATCAAACTGAGTTATTAAACAGGTTTGAAGGATTTACAAAACTGAAACAGTGATGGGAAATAAGTTACAGTTGAGACTGATCTAACTGAGTTCAAAAGGGTACAAAAACTGATGAAAAATTAATTCTTAGATCAGTCAAGGGCAATGCTCAGACTGAAAAATATCAGATGTACTTTAATGATGATAAACACAAATAACTTTGAAGTTTATCAGCACTTAAATACAGCTTGATTTACAAAGGTTTCAGTGAGCACAACAAGAAGGGACCAGACTAGACTGATCAATCAGTTTCAGCACTGAACTGAGGATCAGATCTGAGTTAGAGCTCTGATCTGACTGTCAAGGTCAGTATTGTAACTGATCACAAATGATCAGCAGGTCCAAACTGTGGCAAAAAAGAAATGCAAACTTAGATTCAAGTCCTATTACACGTTGTTCAATTGAAAGCTTAGATCAACAGATTTTCAGTCAAGTTTGCAAACAGCACAGATTTCAGCAGGTAGCAAATGTGCAGCAGGTTTAGCAAGGGAAGTAGATTGGCACAACAAAGGGGCAGAAATCCAACTAGTAGATCACAAGGAACTACAGGATGAACTTCCCAACAGATTATATAGGGTAAAGATAAACTAGACAGTGCCAAGTGATGCACAGATTCAGACTTGCAAAGAATCAAAATATCAATCTGTAATGCCTTATTCTCAAGGCTGTGTGCACTCACACAATGAATACAGATCCTGATAATTTAATACACAGCAAGGCAAACACTGAAGCAAAACTTGCACAGACTTTAACACTATAATTCAGCAATCCAGAATGCAGCCAAGGATGTGAAAAACAAAAAGTTTAACCTTATGCTCAAGGTAGTGAATCTTGGTGTTACCACCAATTCACTGACTTCATTTTTTCACAGCTTAAATACAATCTGTTAATGAAGATAGGACAAACACAGCAAGTATGGTGATTTTTTTTGAGTGTTAGATTTGCACAGAGTCAGATCACAGTGAAATATAAGTCAATAAGGCCAGAATCCTCTCAGGGCCAGAAAACTTGACTCAAACTTTCATTTGTGATTCCTGACTCCAATACTCAACAACACAGATCAAATCACAGACTCAGACTCAATTAAAAGGACTACTCAAGTACCAACTTAATTGAAAACAGGTTGAACAGTTTTTAAAAGCAATAATAAAGGGTCTGAAAAGAATACCTTCCTATGAGGTGCACAAATCCAGACACATACACAAGCTGATCCAAGAATCCTGTGTATAGCTTTTAGCCAATCCACAAGCTATACACACTCCTCTGAGATTCCAGCCAAGTTCACTATACTTGAGGCAAGTATATGAACCTTACACCACTCTATTGACTTCACAAATAACTTAGAAAACTTTTTAAAAGAAGTAGGAAGGTCGAATTGTTTTTGAAAAAACTGATGAAAATTCTGTTCAGAGAGGGTGACTATTTATAGGGAAGAAAGATGAAGCTCTAAAACCTAATACTGTGGAACCAGTAATCCTTAACCACTAGAGGGGACCGGACAAACCAGGTTGATCAACCAAAAAAAAACTTTGCACATAACACACAAAGGTTGATCAGTGGTTTAAAGACAGTCAAATTGGACTTGACCACAGACTATAAACCAAACAATACTAACACAAACTGAAATTGGACTGGTTTAGATCATTGGTTTGGCCATCATCGGACTAATATGCCCTCAGCAGGTTTCAATTCAGTGTCATTGGGTAAATACCCTCAATTGAATTGACTGGACTGGACTAGGGTACAAGGTTAGTCATTTTACCATATCAACCCGGGTGAAGACTTTCCGGATCAATTTGCACGTGATGATAGGATTGCCTTGCTGAAACTTAATTTACGGATGCAGATCCTCCCATTTTCACATGTGGTCAATTGCACAGACCTTATGCCATCAATGCTCTATAACCGATCAAGGTACCTGTAATCAGCCAATAATGGAAGCGAATCAGGCAGAATCAAAGTTCAAATCAATCTAATAAAAACAATATTAACTGGAAATCAGAGAAACGAAAACTTCCCTGAATTAAAGTTTCGATTTGGACATTGAAACGCCAAGCCATCAATTAATGGCTGCGAAACCTTTGAATCAGAGATTTAAAGCTCGAATCAACACCGTATCAGATGAAAGGTTGGCCCTTTCATACTTAACTTTCACAGAATGCATCCGGCACAAAATCAGGGCAATTGGTTCAAATCAGAATTAATACAAGATATGGACGATATAATTAGAAAAGATATCACCTTTTATAGCGAATCACGAATGATTTCTTCAAACCTTCCAAAAGTGAAGTTTTCACGTGGTGGCTTGAATACGAAAGGCAGTATCCGATTCTTACCATAATCGAATTCGCATGTGCAGACGAAGGTGAGAAGGAGAAAGATAAGGACCGGATTTTCTGAAGACAACAGAATCGTCATGAAGACGGTTGATCCGGAAATCGGAGAGTAAATGAGAGAGGCTTTCAAAAGACAGAAGAGGATACGGCTGGAGATGGAAATTAGGTTAAGGGAATTTTTCTGAGTTTTGATGAAAGGAAATGGAGTTGGGCCGGACTAGAATAGGAAAGGGGTTGGGCCTTTAATTAAAACAAAGGGCCGGATGTTTTACAAGAAATATATAATTGATTTCTTAATTGAGTGATTAATTTATAAAAATAATTTAAATAGTTACATAAATTAAATTCATAATTAACCAATCAATTAAAGGTTTAATTTAGGCCTGCAAAAACAAAAGGAAAAAAATGTCTGTAAGCTTTAACTTCATGGCCATTAGTGATAGGGATATTTTATAAAAATACACATATTGAGGATATTTTGGTAAATTAATCAAACTTAAATGCAACTGGGGCTCATAACTCAACAGGCCCTTAGCTCTATTAGGGTTCCATTTTCTTCTGGTTTGGGCTATCATCCATGGGCCATTATCCCCTTCAGCATGCTGGGTTTGTAGGGGGCATGTCTCATTCCTGTGTCCAAATTTACCACAATCAAAGCATATCATTTGCAGTCCTTCATATTCCACTATAAAATTCCTTCCATTTAGTACAACTGTAGAGTCAAGTGGCTATCCCAAGTTGATCTCCACACAGACCCTAGCGAATCTTGCTCGTATATTCTCCTTCGTGAAGACATCAATCTTGTCTGTTTTGCCTATCAGGTTTCCTAATTCGGTTAGGATATCATATTTGAAACACCAAATGGGCAGCCTGGGAAATCTTATCCATGCTAGAATAGTCTTGATAGCTTCAGTCGAGGGTTCAAAGAAAGGAGTCCACTTTAGCACATGTAAGTAATGGCCTTGAATTACCCAAGGTCCATTCATCAGAGAAATATCACATTCTTCAGCTTTAGTAAATCAAACAATATAAAAACCATCTTCAAGATCTGTTACCTCAGTTCTACCTTTCAATTTCCACAGATCCGACAAATGCTTATAGAGGAAGTTGTAGGAAATCGTTCTTCTTAACAGTTTCACGATGAGTGCTCTTCTCCATGGCTGCCATAAATCCAAACATCGATCGAGTGGGATAGTCATTGATTTATCCGCCTGCTTCGGGCCCATCAAGTTGTCAATGTCATCCCTCCACTCATTAAGCTCTTCATCATCGTCTTCCCTTATATAGATAAAGGGGTCTGCATTGCGGCCAATGACTACATCCACTCCTGATTTGTTCATCCAAGGTGGGGGATGAAGGTGTCGGGTCTTTCAGTTTCTCAATGATGCGGTGCAAGAGGTCTTCTTCTTGAGTTGTCTGATTGAGTGCCATGTTCTCCATGGCTTTGGATTAGAGGGAGATAAGGAGGAGGATGGTGGGGGTTAAGGGCGGAACCTTAATCGTCTCAATCGCCGGTTGCGAGAAAATATTCAGTCTGGTTTAATCCTTAAAACAAGATATAGTGCGTGTAGATATTACGGGTAAACTCATTGGTAAAGAATAAAGATTACGAAAGTCGTTCCAACAACAACAACAACAACAACGACAACAGTAATAATAATAACAATAATCATAATAATACACATCCTTTGTGTAAAGAAGAAACTCTGGCGATAAGAAACTCAGGGACCCCCATTTTCTCCGGCGAGCCCTACTTCTTTTTAGCTTGGAAATCTTTGCAGCCATGGAGGCTGGGCCTCCTCCCCCTCCTACTTATGAAGCTGCCCTAGCCGGTGGCGACACCATCAAACCGGTTACCCAAGCCTGAGATTACATCTTATAAAGGAGAATTAGCAATCAAATTCCCGTAGGTTCTTAATGATCACTTTTCCAAGCCTTTTCGATTTTCTTTGGTGGGCAAATTCTTAATGTGGAGGCCCGCCATGGAGTCTATTCGCAAATTCATAAGGGTCCAAAATTTCACAGAGGCATTCACACTAGGCTTACTGGATAATAAGCATGTGCTTATCAATTTTTCTGCTGGAAAGGATTATATACGGTTATACTCAAAAGGGATATGGCAAGTTACGAATAAGCCGATGAGAGTATTGAAATGGACTCTGGATTTTTGGGTAGATGTTGAATCCCTGATTGTGCCGATTTGGATTGCTTTTCCATAGTTGCATGCGTATTTGATGAACCCCGATAGTATTTCTGCTATTGTATCAGGTTTTGGCAAGCCGTTAAGGGTTGATGCTACTACATTAGATCTTCTAAGACCCTCGGTGGCTAAAATTCAGATTGAATTCGATCTGTTGAAGCCTCTTCCACAACGCATTTGGATTCAACATGGGGAAACCTCGGGGTTTTGGCAAGCTATAGAGATGGTGGATCCTCTCTCACAATATTGTAAGCATTGATATCACCTAGGCCATTCTGAGCATTTATGTAAGATTAAACATCCAGAACCAAACCGGTCAGATCTGAAAGAGTTAATGAGCGGAAAGAGGAGACATCGAAGCCTATGCCTCAGTACCAGATTTTACAGAGGGCAACTCAGCATACGGATGCTTTGTGGTTTCAGCAGCAACCTAATAAAGGGAGCCCATTGGATCTTAACCATCCCCCATCTATTGCTAAGGAAGAGGTGGCTCATCACCCCGGGAAGGAGCCACTTATTGAGAGATCAGTTTGGGGATCCCCATCCCGGGTTTTATCCACATCAGTGGAGCAAATGCAAGTCAATCCAATTAGTAACCTGCCAACGGAGTGAGAGGCATCAAGAACAAGGCTACTTATCCGCTACAGATGCAGGTCAATCTAATTCAAATATGTTAAAATAAGTTTTAGGACGTGGATTAATCATTAAAACATTCAATTATGCACTACACAATTCCCTATCTCATCCCCCTTAGGGTTTTCGCTCGCTTTCACATAATTCGACTACACAACGGATTAGCTACTCATGGTAATTGTTAGAGATAATGAAAGAATATTCTAGATATAGAAAATTAGGAAAATAATTGATTGTAATCAATCTCATTATGGTTATTATTATGTTCACATTATGACTATTAGTATAAATAGTCTACTATTGTATTCAATCAAAGCAATGCAATTCAATATCTTTTTCTATTATTCTATCATGGTATCAGAGCTTTTTCGACTAACGTCGTTTAGATCCAGAGCAAACTGTTAAGAAATCCGTTCGGGTGGGGGTTTGTGACATCAATATGATCAAACCTTCACCCCCTCCAATTTTTTTTTTTTATAGTTAATATCCAGTTTTTTTTGAATAAAACCCTAGCCGCCCCTTGCTCCATGGCTACCGCCCCTTGCTCCAGCGCCGCCCCCTACTGTCCGGCCACCACTCGGCAACACAAACATCTCGTTCCAGCTTTTCTCCAACTCGGCAACCCTTCTCCTTTTTTTACGCAAAAAAAAAAATAAAAAAAAATCTCGTTCCAGCACAACAATTCTCTCTTCTCCGGCCTCCCACCTCCTCCTCTTCCTCCGATTTCTGCGTTCACTGCTCCGACCAATTTCTCCAATTTCTCTTTTCTTTTCGCCCCAGGTCCCAGCTTTTCTTTTCCCGTCCCTCGACCCCCTTCTCCGTCCTCTTATTTCCTTTTCCTTCTTCTCGTTGATTTCCCACCCCTCCCCCTTGGATCACCCTTTTTGGATTAAATGATGCGAACAAGTGGATTTTGTTTTTCATTATTTTCCCCTCCTTTCAGCAACGTCCCTCTTCATGTCATAAGATAAAAATAAAAAAATCCCACAATCTCCTTTCAACATCTCCTCAAATCTCCCCTATAATTTTCTTTTCTCTATTTCTTCTCGGTCTAGTTCTCAAATTTTATTTTCTGCACGGGTACATCCCAAAATATATTATTTTCTGCACGGGTAAATCCCAAAATATTTTTCTTTTCTGCATGGGTACATCCCAAAATATTTTATTTCCTACAAATTTTATTTTCTGCAAGGGTATATCCCTCCCTCCATATTTTTTTTTAGTGTCTATCCCACCAGTTTTTATTCAAGCAATAAATATCGAGTTGAGAAGAAGTTGTTGCTGATTGATATGAAGAGTTGTCGCAAACACCCAGGACTCCAGCCATTCATTGCGAGCCAATCATCATGTTCGTTGCACTACCATGTGATTGCGGGGGCGTGTTAGAGATAATGAAAGAATATTCTAGATATAGAAAATTAGGAAAATAATTGATTGTAATCAATCTCATTATGGTTATTATTATGTTCACATTATGACTATTAGTATAAATAGTCTACTATTGTATTCAATCAAAGCAATGCAATTCAATATCTTTTTCTATTATTCTATCAGTAATAATAAAAGTGCAGAAATTTATGAAGAAATTAATAATAAACATGATAAAAAGATTGAATAAAATTTACCAAAAGAATCGTAGCAATCCACCACTCGAATCGTCACTTCGTTGTGTACCAATTACCATGGAAAAAATAACAGTGTTGTTTTTATTGCAGGAATTGCAGAAAAAGAAATAAAATAAAATATGTTCTACTCTAAGGGGAGAACGGCGGCAGTGAAGAAATAAAGAATAAAATTCTGGTGTAAAAACTGTGTGTTGAAATTTGACCTAAGTGGCTTATTATATATCCACAGCCGACGTAGAGGTTCCGCCAATTTCACCCGAAAATCCCGTCTTAAATTGGCTGCCCCAAAATATGTTATTCAGCCTTTGATTTCTGTCCAAATTCCCATTGGTTGAGGCGTGGGACCCTTCATTAAATGCTTTCAAAGTAGTACTATGAATTGTTGCTCCTTGATTTTATCTATTAACTAATACTACCTACGTCCCTTTTAATAAAAGAGTGGGACAAAAACAGTTTGTATCACACTCTAGGTGTGATACTTGCTGTTTTTCACACGGTATTTTATCATAATTATTATTTTTCCTCGAGCATCCGAATATGAATCTTGCGTCATTTCCTCATATGAACTCCGTTTTAGACGATTTTCGTACCGTTGCGATCCTCGTCACGCTCTCTATCACGCCACACCTTCAATAAAAATAAACCGCATACCCAAGCGTGACAAACACCAATAAAACACACACAAATCACCCAAAAATGTTGAGATTTTCGACGTAAACGTCTTATCGTCTCGTGATTCAACTCGTGGTGAAACGTGCCTATAAAAACACTTAACTACCCTAAAATTACATCGAATAGGCTACAAATAAGGGGTAAAATGCACCCGAAATTATAGCAAAGTTGACTCTCATCACACGTTTGGTTGCAAGAGAGTTCAGTCAGTAAGAAGGGGTGGACTTTGATGAGATATTCTCACTAGTAGTCAAACATACTTCAATCAGAGTGTTACTAGATATGGTGGCACATCTGGATCTTGAAATTGAGCAGTTTGATGTGAAGACAGCTTTTCTACATGGTGATATAGATAAAGAGATATACATGATTCAGCCGGATGGGTTGCAAGTTCCTGGCAAGGAGGATTTTGTGTGCAAGTTGAAGAAGTCCTTGTTGGACTGAAGCAGACTCCAAGGTAGTGGTGTAAAAGGTTTGACAGTTGCATTATCCAGCTGGGTTATAAGAGAAGTCCATATGACTATTGTTTGTATCATAGTCAGATGAGAGATGGATCACATATCTATCTTTTTATGTATGTGGATGACATGTTGATAGCTGCTAAAAGGAGGTCCGATGTTCGGAATCTGAAAAACCATCATAGTTCTGAGTTTGAAATGAAAGATTTGGGTGTAGTCAGGAAGATTTTGGGGATAGACATCTGGAGAGATAGCAGTCATAAGAAGTTTTTCCTACCTAAGCATGGTTATATACAGAAGATATTGGCAATATTTGGCATGTCTGTTGCAAAACTAGTAGATACTCCAATGGCATCTAATATTCATCTGTCTGTTTATACTTCACAGTCAGCAGAGGAGAAGGAGTACATGTCAAAAGTTCTCAATGCTAGTGCAGTTGGCAGTCTAATGTATGCCATGGTCTGCACTAGGCCTGATCTTGCTGAGGCATTCAGTGTTGTCAGCAGGTTTATGGCTCAACCTGGAAATGAACAATGGAAAGCTATGAAAAGAATGTTTAGGTACCTTATGGGTACAACTGATGTTGGTCTCATGTATGGAGGTGATACTCAAGATCTTGTCACAGGGTATTGTGATGCTGATTATGCAAGTGATGTGAACAACAGAAAATCTATGACTGGTTATGTTTTCACATTAGGGAATTCAGTCGTCAGCTGGAATAAAAACTCTCCAGACCACATAGGATTAATCAACTACTTGTAAGGAAATCAATCGAGTAGCGCAGTGGGATTTGAAAATTTGATTTCCCCATCCAGGTTCGACTTCGTTCAAACAATAAACATATACGAGAGGTGACGGTAATATCACCTTGGTTGATATAAAAGATCGACGCTTTTACCGTCTGGTAGGAGTAGATGTGCGTGAGCTGTCCACGTGTCCGGCCTCTACCAGTAATCCACACGAGCACCTCACCGGAATCCCGCCAAGGATTGCTACTAGAAAAACTCGATTGCTAGGTCGACCTTTTCTCTCTCTCAAAAACTCACAAGAAGCTCTCCTTTATTTTTCACAAGAATTCTAAGCTCTTGGAATTATGGTGTACAAAAGAGCTAGCCAAACCTTTCTTATATAGGGTGTTGGGTGCCCTAGATGAATCCCAATCTGATTGGGAGAAGCTTCATAGTAGATTGATGAGAGAGAAAATATTTTCCTAATAAAATAAGGAAAATCTCTTTGATTGATTTATCTCATTAATATTTAACATCTTATATTAAATAAATCTAAAATGTAGCCAATATCTTATATTGAATATCTTTATCTTATTACCATGAATCTATTTTTCCAAAATCAATTAATATCCAATATTAAATTATGGTAATCTTATTAATTAAATTGCATAATTCAAGTGTATCTTGTACACAAGAAATGACGCCCCATATTCCAACTAATTGGCTTCCGGAACATGCAGAAAATACATGTGCATCAATATACATATATATATATATATATTTCAAAACATATACATTAAATGTATATATAATTGATGTGTCTAAATATGCCGCCGCCTATGTGTTAACGGAAACTGCCCATCTAGTCCCCAGGATAGAGCCGAGCCGCGGCCACAGCGTCGGAAGCAACAATCTGGTTAGGGTCGCGGGGTGGAAACCTCATGACGAGCGTGCAAACCTGTAAGGTCTTAGTCGCTCAGGGGGCCGGCCAGCATCCTAAGTCGGAGATCAACAAGAGATGGCACGAGACTGGGAAAGGAGCGACCAAGGGGAAGCCGAGATAGAGCGAGGAAGCGAGCTCGCAGATCGCGACTCGAGCGACCTCACAACGACGTCGCCAGTTGTATTGCCCGCCTGACATCCTTGTATACTGTGCTTATCTGTCCTTACCCCGTGCCCCTGGCTCTTGCCCCAGCCTATAAAAGGAAGGCTTGTGTAATTTCATAAATATATATGCAAAAAAGAGACAAAGAGGACAAAACTCTTGTCAAGTTAAATTCCTTCTAGCATTCATACATTCCACCATATCACCGCCGTGCCTCACCGGCCACCACCACCACAAATCTATCAAAAACAACCAGATATCCATCTTCACAACCACCACTAAGACACCATGATAATATTCAGCATTATCAGTTGGCTTCGTTACCGGGAAATTCAAAATCTTCCAGCCTTCCGGTGAAGAAATCACCCAGAAAAACCTGAATACGGCGGAGAGGCTGATCGTCACCTTCATCGCCCACCCAGAACCAACAGAGTTCACCCGAAGAAGAAATCACCCAGATGGCTTCATGTCTAATGAGGTAGCGTTATCACGAGTTTGCATCGGAGAAATCATCTCTGGTAGTGCTCAACAATGTATATCTCTCCTACCGAAGGTTATACCAGTCTCTGGGATGATTGCGTTTGAATCATCACCTTTTTTCTAGAAATTGGTATCGACTGACCAGAGCTCGCCTGAGTTACCACCATCCGAGCACATTCTCCCACCAACTCTCAGAGGGCAGTACAACAACTAACAACCCTCCAAACCACTTCGGTAGAAGACACTGTGCGGAGCAGTTAAACCTGTCAGACGGAGTAGTTCACTAACCAGGAGCAGGTTGTCAGAGTAGGTAACAGTCAGTAGATTGACCCCATTTTTAGGCTCCCAATCTTGCATCCTTAGCGATGGTAGGAAGTAAGGGCACGCTGATACCCCCTACCCCTGATAAAGGGGGCGTGATCAATCAAAGCCGCGACGAGGGCACATGAGAGACACTGGACAGCCACACCGCTGGGGGAAGTAGGCCGCAAAGGGATGCCCTAGCCGCCGCCGACGCTCAAAACATCCTAAATCAGAAGTCCATGTCCAAAGAAGCCCAAGCGGCCCTAGAAGAGGCCCGCAGAGAAAAGAACGCCATTGGGGCAAATAGGCCGCAACGCAGCCGGGACGCGCCAAAGAAAGTAACAGGATTGAAAGAAGAGTCTGAGATCGCAGAAATGATAGATTATGCCAAGTATGTCGAAAGAATGTACTTAACCAACTCCCGCCAAGTGGCACTAGGCCGAGAACCTTTGCCAGTTCAGGAGGCGATCCAACCTAGGGGCGAGCCCCACCACAAGGCACCAGAGAGAGAACGTCAAAGTCAAAGGGTAGAGGTTGAGGAGAGCATCCAGTCCTCATGTCGCAAAGGCCGCCGGGGAGAGCAAGAGATCATCCCAACCCCTGCCCGACCTAGCCGTGAAAATTCCAAGGAGAAAAGTGGAGAGAGAGGCTCCACTTTTAAAAGGCTGGGTGAGAAAGAAAAGGGTTGGGCTCTAAGCCGATTAAGCCTCATAGAAAGAGGGGTGATACCTAGGCAAGAAGGAAGGAATGAAAGGGACACCCGGTTGATAATAAGGAATAACGAGCCCAACAGGAGGAGTCGCGAAATCAAGCGGTCTCAGAGCACGGGATTGAGTTAGCGGCCAATCCGCCCCTGCCTACACTGAGACACGATCCGATCCTTGCAGAACAGATGGAAATAATGAAGAAAGAGCGCTGAGCTCAAAAAGGCGAGGCCCGCCGAAAAGCCCGCTCCTATCTCTGGGATCGACGTGCTCGCCAAGAAGATAGTCGAAACTCTGCCCACCAACAAAGAAAAGTTCAGCTAGCCTAGCTACAACTACTACAGTGGAAACACTTGCCCACACGATTGGCTCACAGCTTTCCAGGGTCGCATCACTCTAGCACCCAGACCAAGTCTGCCTGGTGTATCGCTATAGTCGGAAGAATGCAAGATAGGGCCGCCTCCTGGGTCCGTGGTCTCCCTAGTGGTTCAATTGAAATTAGGGATGATCTATCCGAAAAATTTGTGAGAGAATTTGAATCAGCAAGCATACCAAAGAAAACCATCGAGGATCTCTATGAGGTTCGCATGGGTGAAAACGAATCAGGAAAGGACTATTACGAATGGTTCGTCAGGATCTATGATCAAACGAGGAATATTCCCGACGACGCCATCATAACTTGCTTCCTCACAGGAATTGCCAAGGGTCCGATGAAAACGGAGTTTAACCTGCGGCCCCCTAGAGCGGGCCAAAGGGAAATGCTAGAAAGGGCTAGAATGATGGGGGTAAGTGAAGCACCGTCTCTCACCGGAAAATCAAAACCTAAAGCCGAGCCCAACCCCCATAAGGAGGATCGCGGTGATGATCGCAAGAAGGAACGTGGTAAGAGTGCGAACACAGATCGCGAAACCAAGGTGCCATACAAATTCAATGAAAATGATTTCAACCCCCTCAACACGAAACCATCCCAGATACTTTTCGAAATTCGTGAGCAAATTGAGAGACCTAGGCCTATGAAAGGCGACGGCAGCACTCGCGATAAATCAAAATACTGTGACTATCACAGAGATCACGGACACATTACTGACGAATGTTTTACTCTAAGAAGGGAAATCGAAAGGTTGATAAGAGAGGGACCTGCCGCCAAGTATAAACGCGATGGTGATGCTGGTGCCGGTAAGGGGCGAACGCCTCACACTTATCAAAGGGAGGTCCGGTTATTCATGGAAGCCTCCCCAGCAACAATCAGCTGAAGTCGCAAATACACTCTATCAACACGCGAGGTTTCGAGAAACCGATAGTCTTGGGAGAAAAAGAGAAAGGAATCATGTTCACTAAGAGCGAACTAACAACCATAGAGGGCATCATGGAAGTGCCAATCATCCTCAAGATCGGAGTTAATGAGCTGCACGGGGTTAACCAGGTCATGGTCGACACCGGGGCAGGTCGCGACATCATCTACTTTGAGTGTCTCAAGCAAATTGGATTCGGTGAAGCAAAATTGAAACCTTATTTGGCAATGTTAGAGGGTTTCACCAACGACACCGTGAGAGTCAAAGGCACCATCAATCTCAGCATCACCCTCAGCGATTATGAGCCTTGCTGGACAGAGATAATCACCTTTTTGGTCATCGATCTCCCCTCCTATTATAACATGATTTTGGGGATTCCAGCCATGAAAAAGTTCCAGATGGTGGCGTCTATACCGCACCAAAGGGTAAAATTTCACGTAGGAGACGATATTGGGGTCGCCATGAGCCGACCGGGATTTTTCCTCGACTATATGACCAAGAATAGGGTCGATTCCAAAAAACCAAGAATTGAAGAATTCCACGCCAATATCATCCAGTTCGATATGGTAAAAGAAATCGATGAAAAGCCCGTAGAGGTTGAAACACTGCAAGTGCGAGACCAGCCAGATTTCATAGCCGAGGACGAGTTGATCGAAGAATTCATAAACGAAAAGTATCCCGACCAGAAAGTAAAGATCGGATCGCAGACCACGGAAAAAGAGAGAGAGGAGCTAATCGAGCTTTTGAAAGAAATAGGGACGCTTTCGCTTGGGAGGTAACCGAAATGAGAGGTGTGAGGCCTGAGATCGCCATCAAAGGGGAAGTGGACAAACTGTTAGCCGCAGGCATAATCAAAGAGCTTCAATACCCGACTTGGCTGGCTAACGTGGTAATGGTCAAAAAGCACAACGGAAAGTGGCGATTGTCCGTAGACTTCACCGATTTAAACAAGGCTTGCCCCAAGGATCCTTATCCGCTGTCTCGAATCGACAAGATGGTAGATGGGATCGCTGGTTTTGAGATGCTGAGTTTCCTGGATGCATACTCCGGGTATCACCAAGTAAAAATGGCAAGCGAGGACAAAGAAATGACCGCATTCAGAGCTGCAGGTGGACTCTATTACTATGAGATGATGTCATTCGGCCTGAAGAATGTAGGGTCTACGTATCAAAGGATGGTCAACAGGCTCTTCAGCTCGCAAATAGGCAAAAACATGGAGGCCTACATCGATGACATGGTCGTGAAGTCAAGCCGTCGGGAACATCTAGCGGACCTTCGCGAAACCTTTGCTAACGTAAGAAAACATTCGATGAAACTCAACCCCGCCAAATGCACGTTCGGGGTTCAGGCAGGAAAGTTCCTTGGATTTATGGTGAACCAGAGGGGAATCGAGGCTAACCCAGAGAAGATAGAGGCTCTAATGAATATGAACGAAACCATGATCAAAGAAGTGCAGAGACTTAATGGCAGAATCTTCGCTCTGAGGAGGTTCATCTCCAAATCCGCTGAAAAAAGTTTGCCTTTCTTTAAAATCCTCAAAGGAAGCAAGACCTTTTCATGGATAGAAGAATGTTCGCAGGTCTTCAAAGATCTGAAGACGTATCTGGCCAGTCCTCCACTGCGGGTCAGTCCTAGCCTAGAAGATTCTTTGCTTTTGTATCTCGCGGCCTCAGACCGGGCTGTAGCCGCGGCACTTGTCAAGGAAGACGGAACCCTCCAAAAACCCGTTTATTATGTCTCTAGGCTCTCGGTCCCGTTGAGAGTCGCTATTTAAATATTGAAAATTTTGCCTACTGTGTTGTCATAGCTGCCCGCAAATTAAGGGCTTATTTTTCATTGCATACAATCTCTGTACTGTCGGATGCCCCATTGCGCCAAGTCCTACACAAGCCGGATCTGTCTGGGCGATTGCTACGGTGGTCCATTGAGCTCATAGAATTTGATATTTGATACGAGCCTCGGAAGGCCATCAAGGCCCTGGCTTTGCCCGAATTCATTGTGGAAACAAGTTTCAACGAGCAAGCGGATGAACAATCCGATTCTCCGTCCAACGCCATTACAAGAACGGCCCCGCCACCCGGGCCTCAAAAGCCTAGTCATTGTTGGCAGCTCTATGTTGATGGGGCCGCTAGTCACAAGGGTTGCGGTTCCGGAATTATCTTGCTAGAACCGGGCACCTCGGAGGAAATCGAAAAAACATTAAGATTTGACTTCACCGCTTCTAACAATCAAGCAAAATACGAGGCTGTTATAGCAGGGCTGGAGCTCGCTAGAGACATGAAAGTCGAAAACGTGGAGGTATTCTGCGATTCACAGCTGGTATTGAATCAAGTCAACGGATCGTTTAGGGTTCACTGCGACGTTCTCCAATAGTACATTGATCTCGTCAAAAAGCTCGGGAGCGAATTTAAATATTATAAATTCACCAACATTCCTTGAGGAGACAATCACCGAGCAGGCTATTTATCAAAATTGACGGACGACGACGAAATGAGCAATCCCGCGATCATGGTCGAGCACCTATCGGGGCCTGCGGTCAACCGGGCCGAGGTCATGGATTTCCAACCCACCAGTCCATGTTGGATCGGCGGAATAAAAGCGTATATTGAATCAGGAGCTCAACCGTCCGACCCTAAAGAGGCCAGGGCCATGATCAGGAGGGCCGGCCGCTACACCCCCATGAATAACGTGTTATACATGCGATCTTTCCCAAAACCCTTGTCGCGGTGTGTGTGACCTAAAGAGGTTCAAGGGGTACTCACGGAACTGCACGAGGGAATGTACGGCGGCCACCCGGCTAGCCGCACTCTCACTCAGAATGTTTTACTCGCCGGGTATTACTGGCCCAAGCTCGCAGAGGATGCTCGAATATACGCCATGAGATGCGTCAAATGTCAGAAGTTCGTAGACATCCCCAGACTACCGTCAGTCGAACAAAGCATTGTCGTTGCGGCATGGCCATTCGACATGTGGGCTATCGATTTAATAGGACCGTTGAAGAGAGGTCACTCTGGATGTGAATACGTGGTCGTGGCCGTGGACTACTTCACCAAATGGATTGAGGCTAAGGCCTTGGCACAAATCGAAACCAAAAATGTGATCTACTTTCTGCTCGATTAGGTCTGGACCAGGTTCGAAGTGCCGCGGGTAATAGTGTCCGACCACGGGCCACAGTTCCGGGAGGAATTCGACGAGTTCTGTAAAGGGCACAACGTCAAGCACTGGCAATCATCAGTATGCTATCCACAAGGCAACAGGCAGGCCGAAAACGCTAACAAACAGGTTCTAAGCGTGCTGAAAAAGAGTGTGGATGAAAAAGCAGGAAAATGGCCGGACCACTTACCCGCGGCCTTGTGGGCCCTTAGGACGTCGAGAAAGAAAACTACAGGGGAGACCTCTTTCATTTCAACCTACGGGTCGGAAGCTATGGCCCCGGTAGAAATGGCCCTACCAAGTCTTAGGGTCGCTCATTTCAATGAGGCCAAAAATCCACAAAGCCAACAGCTAGACATCGATTTAGCGGAGGAAAAACGAATCAATTCTTATAGTCGCCTGCTCAATTGCAAACAGGCTGCAAAACGACATCATGACAAGCGTATCCGCGACCATCACTTCGCAGTAGGAGATTACGTTTTGTGCAAGAGAGAAGCTACATGTCACAAGGCCCAAAAAGGCAAGTTATCGGAAAACTGGGAGGGACCACTTCAGGTCGCAAGGATTGTCAAAAATGGAACTTATGTATTAAAGGACAGTCAAGGTCGCGAATACAATAGACCTGGCACGCTTATAACTTGAAAATATGTTATATGTAAGCCCAAACAATTTATTCAAAAAATTGAAGGCTAGTTCCGACTAATACAATTCAGCTATAGAGGCTCATCGCTGTTTCCGGCAAGCTCGCGGACACAGCTCCCACAAGCTTAACCAAAAACAGGGGGCCGCAAGATAAAATTTTCAAACATTAATGCGAACAACAGAAAAACATCGGAAAACATCGATATGGTAAACTAAATTACTTCAAGCGAACCCACCGCGATCCAACGAATGAACCGGCACTCTGGCTACAGCAGTACACAATTTAGAAATCAGCGACCCATACGGAATGCGGCAATCAGGGTCCATAGAAATAGCAAACGCAACAGCTTCACGATGGATCAGGATCCCCTGTCAATATCCACTTGGGGGTCACGGATAGCGTGGACAAGTAAAGCCTCAGCCTCGGTAACCACCTCAAAATCTGCTGACGGAAGAGCTCACGAGTTAATAAACTTTTTCCACTCACGATTACTACGAGACAGCTCATACGCGGGACCCAGAGTACGAGGACGGCGACGGTTGGGGAAAAGCTCACGAATTGCGCGTCGTAGGTGAATTCCCCAGTTTTCTTCATCTCTAAGGTCCCAAGCCACCTCATAATGAGCAGATGGATTAACGGCATGAATGCAAAGGGCAGCGTTCATAGTCTCCAGAGAAAAGTCAACTGAGACGCCCCGGAGAGAACCGGAACTAACCATCTCCCCCGGTGAGGCCTCCGACAACACGGAGTAAAATTCCTTAACCAGGGTAAGGTTGAAAAGTAACGTGGGCGTAGAAACAAAATCCGACCACCCAGAAAGCCGAATCCGGAGCAAAGAACCATCACCGTCAAGCTTGTCCTCATTCAGGCCTCTCTCCCTCACCAGCTTCACAACATCAAAATAACGCCAAAAATGATCATTGGCAATAGGGGAGGCAGTAATAAAAAAAGGAGAAACATCACGCACAAGACGAGCCTTGTACACACGTACTGAACTACCACCTACAGATGTAAAAGACATGAGCAAAAACAAATGGGGAGAGGTAATGGAGAACAAAGGAATCACCCCCGCCCCTTCTTATAGAGGCTCCAAGCGGGATTAGCGGACAACACTTACGCGTCTTATCAAAATTTTGAAATTAAAAAACGTGGTCAAACGTCCGACAGTTGAGAAACCCGAGATTCAGGGCTACTTGCATGGCGCAATTACCGAACGGGTCAAAAGACCGTCAAGGAGCTGTCCAATCAAGTCAGAGCATCAGCTTTCCAGAGGCACGCCCGCTGCTCACCTCAGGACAACAAATTTTTCTCCCAGTCAATGTTCACCCTCGACCTGCTAAAAAACTGAGGGGCCGGAACTCGGAATTTTCAAAAGCAAGACGCTATTTCCTTGAGATCGCCTTAGCCCTTGTGCCAAACAGGGGGGCCGCATGTCAGAATTTTTGAAGTTATTCGACACAAGATCGCAGCGACCTCAAAGAAATAAGGGGCCGCATAAAATTATGAACCCATGGCCAAAGGGATTTTTATTTTAGCGAGTTAACACTTTTAATCTCGCTGAAATAAAAGGGGGCACAAACACACAACATGCAAGAGCAAAAGGCAACAAATCAAGAAAACAAGACAGACAAGTACATAAAACAAATCATCGAAAGACGGCCCTAAAGAGAGCCCGTCAAATTACAAAGTTCAAAACCCTAACACAATATGTTACAAATCAACAAATTGTTTCAAACAAAACAGGGGAGTATAGATCGCTTAAATCTCGCAAAAACAGGCATAAATTTTGAACTTGGCCAGGAGGAACGTCGGTGTGGTCGCCTTCTCCATCGCCGCCTTCCTCATTGTCGGTGACCGGAGGGTTCTTCAAAATAGAAAAGTTGATAAGATTAACTGGGGGAGGATCCCATGGCTCTCCATCCTTTACCTGCCCAGTTTGAATGGCGACAATGTGATCCGGAGCATAAGGAATATCCGGATGAAGAGCCAACAAGTCGGGATTCCCCTGGGGCATGTTAACCCAGTCGAGCATTTCCTCGAAGTTGAGCGACTCTCTACCATGAAATGCCCAAAGGCAGCGAGTGAGATGGTTGAAGCCTTGATCAAAGCTCGCCTCTAAATGATAGAAGAACTCGTCCATTTGCTGATAGGCCGCAATGGCCGCAGGACCAGCTTCCTCGGCGGCTTTGTTGGCGACAACAAGTTGCTCCTTCAAGCTCGCAAACTCCTGTTCAGCGGCCTTTAAAGACTCCACGGATTTTCCGCTTCAACTCCTCATCTATCTTCGCGCTTTCCTTCATAGCCTTCTTCATGCGATCTATTTCGGCCTGGGTTTTGACATTCTTGGCCCCAGCAGCGAGCCTTGCTTTCTCAGAGGCACCAAGGGCCGCCGTCGCTTTCCTCAACTCAGCATTGCGCTTCTCAGTGGCCTCGGTAGCTTTCATTATGCGAGTCCCAAGCTGCAAAAAAAAATGATGAGTTCGCAGAAAGAGAAAAGAGAAAAGGAAAAGCAATAATAAACAAAAACAATGGCTTACCGTGGAGGAGGCGATCCCAAATTCGCCAACAAGATCCTTCAATTCTGTAACCTCATCCCTAGCGGGGGCATTGTCGCGAACTACCACTCGGTCAATATTTCCTCTTCCAATCTCCATCTGTACTCCGGCCGGCGCGTCCCACGACAAGCGGCCCAGAGGGATAACGTCAGCAATAGCCTTCCTATGTTGTCTTGCCTTCGCCATATCGAGCGGACCTCCGGTGAACTCAACATCCAACTAAAGGGCCTCTTTCCCCTGGTATCCGTGAGGCAACGTCCCCTTCGGCGGTGCCCTCTCCTCATCAGCGACCTCCTCCATGACATCAGTTCACTTATCAGCGCGATCAGAACCCTTGCTAGCACCGCCAGCAGCTTTAGATTTTTCGACCCTTGATCGTTTGGGCTCCTGGGCCTCCTTAGCAGGAACGTCAGCTGGCAACCTTTTTTGGGCCCCTCCAGTTTGACTCGAGCCCGCGCCCACTAGGGTCGCTGTCGGAGCTTGAAGATAGGGGTTATAAGCTTCATCAACAACTGAAGCGTCGACTGTTCGAGGGATCCTTCCCAAAGCTTGTTTCAGCGCCGCCTGCCTGCCTTTTGCGGCATCATCTGCCAATTTCTTCCTTTGAGCTCGCCTCTCAGTAGCATCCATCTCACTGACTAAAAGTTTAAAAGTTCATCAAAAGCTGGAAAAATAAATTAAAAACAAAGCAATAAGGTAGGAAGAGTAATGAAGTATAAAGCAAAGAAAAATTATGGTGAGGCCTCCTGCTGTGATCACCCTGACATGCCGCACACTCTGAGGGAAAGAAACGGTTTATATGACACTCTCCGACCCAATCATAATCGCTCTCCTCAGATGCAATAGCCACCAGAGGTTGGCCTTTCGCCGGCCCCACAATTCTGGCTCTGCTTGCATATGGCTCCGCCATGTCTAGGAGATCGATCCAGGACACATTCCTCTTTGAGGGCACGGCCCCATCAGATTCTATTATCGCCAGAAGTCCTTGAAGGAATCGATACTCGTCCACGAAAGGATCATCAAAACCAATCATAGAAAATTTCCTCTTGCGGGTAGGGGAATGAGGGAAAGGCCAACCAACTTTCGACTCGACCTTAAACACGCGATCCCCCGGTTATGTATCTTGTTGGGGAGATGGAAGAATAAATGGGGAGTCTGGGCCCTCACGTTGGCCTGCCCCGGGAAGGAAGTACCACAGAGCAAATGAAACTCTTTGAACATGGAAAAGGTAGGCTCTTGCTTCATCGTTTGACAGAGAACAATGAAAGACATGATCTGAATGGTGGCCCCAACGGCCAGGTCGCATGGCAACACTCACAGCTTAACCAAAAAAGGATCGAAAGGGGGCCGGACGCCGGCAAAGAAGTGATCAAAGTGAAGAATTATTGTATCCCCAGGGCGGAGAGCACAAATAAAATCTTCTCGATCGCCAGGCCGTAGCTTGTCTTCCTCCTTATTAAAGTCGATCAAGGAGAACCTGTAGATATTGGGGTCACTATTGTAAAATCGCTGAAGGGTTTTGGTGAGGTTTGTACTCTTCCGGATCCGTTGCCAATGCTTCTCTACATCCTTCTCATATAGATTCATGAGGGTAAATTCCCTTAAGGCCTCGGGATTATTAGGCTTTAAAGACTTCCCTTTAGCTGCCGCTTCCCCTACCGTCATGGTAGAGGAATCAGCCTTTTTTCTCTTAGGTTTTTTGGGAGCTCTAGAGGTTTGCGCGGAACCGATTCAGAATCGTCCTCACTGGATCCCATCAGCTTATTTTCGTCATCGCCAGGCACCCCAACATTACTCGCACCCTCCACCGCCGAAATATCATCATCGCAGCCGCGACCACTAGTACTTGCCTCGCCTCGGCTACGAGCCGCCTCCTTGCGACTTTTCTTCCGCCTAGGCACCGGATCGGACAACAGATTCCCTAGGCTGAAAGATCCTCAAGGTCATATCCCACAGTGCCCCTCTCCATCAACTCTTCTAGGTCATCGCGTGCGACCACCTCGGGGCTAGATTCGGCAAGCTCATCCTCCAGGGCGTAGTCATACGCTTCTCGATCCATTTCAGAATCGCCGCCAAGGCTGAAATCGTCATCCGACATCCTGCAAAACAAGGAAAGGTGGAGCTTTAAAATCACCTAGGATAATGTAGATCACCAGGGAGGTGATCGCACCCATCTCGACACATTCCCTGCGGTTTTGCAGGACGGGATGCCACAATGAAAGGAGGAAGTACAAAAAAAAGGAAGGACATCACGAATCGTCAAGAAAAAGACCACCTTTTTTCCCAGAAAATGCCCAGTTAGGGCCAAAGGAAAACCACACCAAAACAAGAACATCAATTCAAAAACTCAATCCTTTACTCCCCCAAACGCCCCAGGACACGCATAATATGCTAAAGGAGGGAACAAACGCAAAAAATGACTGGAAATACTGCAGAAAAAACCATCGGAGGAGCTTAGTGGATGAAGAATTCCCTTGTTTTTAGCTGAAAGACGATCGGAAACTGCAGAAAGCAAACGGAAACCTCAGGATTGGCCGCCGGTAAAAGCGCGGCCCTTAGTGTATAAGTGCGGCCCTTTCGAGGTAAGACACACTAAAAGCGCGGCCCTTAGTGTATAAGTCACTTCAGATGACAAGGTCGCCAGACCCCAAAAATCGCTTCGAGGCAAAACGCACTAAATGTGCGACCCTTAGTGAATAAGTCGCTTCAGACGACAAGGTCGCCATACCCCAAAAAACGCTTCGAGGCAAGACGCACTAAAAGCGCGGCCCTTAGTGAATTAGTCGCTTCAGACGACAAGGTCTCCAGACCCAAAAGACACTTCGAGATCGTCCGCTTAATAGCGCGATCCTAAACAAATAATGGGAGGACGCCAACAATCTGCACAATCTGGGTACTCTTTACTCTTTGCTTAGCCTCCTCGAAAACGCCAAGACATAGAGTAGGGGGGCATTGATGTGTCTAAATATGCTGCCACCTATGTGTTAACAGAAATTGCCCATCTAGTCAGCAGGATGGAGCCGAGCCACGGCCACAGCGTCGGAAGCAACAATCTGGTTAGGGTCGCGGGGTGGAAACCTCATGACGAGCGTGCAAACCTGTAAGGTCTTAGTCGCTCAGGGGGCCGCCCAGCATCCTAAGTCGGAGATCAACAAGATATGGCATGAGACTGGGAAAGGAGCGACCAAGGGGAAGCCGAGATAGAGCGAGGAAGCGAGCTCGCAGATCGCGACTCGAGCGACCTCACAACGACGTCGCTAGTTGTATTTCCCGCCTGACATCCTTGTATACTGTGCTTATCTGTCCTTACCCCATGACCCTGGATCTTGCCCCTGCCTATAAAAGGAAGGCTTGTGTAATTTCATAAAGATATATGCAAAAAATTGACAAAGAGGACAAAACTCTTGTCAAGTTAAATTCTCTCTAGGATTCATACATTCCACCACATCACCTCCGTGCCTCACCGGCCACCACCACCACAAATCTATAAAAAAAACAGCTAGATATACATCTTCACAACCACCGCTAAGCCACCGTGATAATATTCAGCGTTATCATTAATTAATCAACATAATTAATATTTTGTATTATATTTATTCATAATAAATAAATACCACCATATTAATTTACCACTATAACCTTTATAGTATGAGATAAATTCTTTCCTTAGTTGGTTATCAACTATAACCACATTTTAATCCGACTTGATGTTCATATGCGTGTGACCCGATAAGCTTCCGAATATGTTGGCCGTAGACATAAGGCGTAATTACGAAAATTCCCTTCACATCTAACGATCACGGATATCGTCTAGCAACACGTCCATGACCCCCAATCATTGGAAGAGTCAATACGCAATGACAACTACCTTTCATTTGCTCGGTTTGCGTGTAAATAGATTCCTATCGTTGTAATAATATCCATACGGTCGTACGTCGAGTGTCAAGCATTAACGACCGTATCTTATAATCTGGATATCATGCTCTCTCGAAGTAACTTATGTACTTCCACTTTGCAAAGGTTCACGAGAGTAAGACATTCCTTATAAGAAAGCCCTTTCCGATATTCACCCTACTGATAGGGTACGCGATTCCCGGACGACGAAACATGTATACTCTGCATGCTTCAGTATCATACCCAATCACTATCTCATGATCGCCCCATGGCTAAGGGAAACCTCAATAGTGTCAAAGCATGACAATCCACACTGTGATGCCATGTAGACTCCGGTCCTAACGATACTTACACAACTGTCACATAGTGTGAGACTTAACATTGTAAGTGGGTCAGTCTAACGTACGCATTCTCTAATACACGTCCATGTACAATCCAAGTTTCTCTACACTTCGATAGATGAGATCTATCCTTGCCCTTAAAGACAGAATACATCTAATACGTGCTACCCTGTTTGTACTATCTATGCCATGTTTAATAGTACATGAGCCTAGAGACATTTAAGTGTCAAACTTATTATAGTGATTAGAGATCTCATCAACCATAATCGCCTATCATGGTTTCTCTATCACAGTTTAATACTAAGGACGTTTTCATATAATAATAATTCATAATTGGTTCTTTTAAAGAACAAATATATCACAACAGAAAATCCATTTATTATATATGTATAATCATAAAGAAATGGTAGAAATGATCCGACCCGGACGGATCCGGTCCAACCCAATTGGGTTTAGGACACTATTTCAACAATCTCTCACTTGGTCTAAAACCAATCACTCACACATACAAGACCAAGTTGAAACACAAAAATCTCATGCAATGCTCGCAACCATGCTTCAAATGACCAAGTCAAAATAACTTCCTCAACACACATGAATCTCTGACGAGACCTGGTCCTTGCTTCAAGCAATGAATCCAAATGTGTAAAAACCGTACAAGGTTCAGGAATGAACCTTCTAGATCCATGTACTGCTCCCGCTGTGCCTCCAAGGAAATACTGTGTTTTTGCTCAGTTGTAGAATTCATAATGATCTCTTGCTAAGAACATTTCCATCTCACTGTATCACTTAATCAAAGTGACTGCAAACCCAGACTGTAGCTCTCACCCGCCTTCATAAGACTCAGGATACACGTCTGTGTATCTATATTTATCCGATTCCAAGTTTCGATAAAATAGGCTACCATCCTTAACTTGCTTTAGGATATTCTCGACATTCACAAGATTTACTTTCATACTTGCTCATGACTCTTCATGGACTATGAACATCTGGCATTACTTTTATGATGGTTGGACCGAATCGGGTTGGACCGGATCTGTCCGAATTTGTCCTAAACCCAATCGGGTTGGACCGGATCCGATCGGGTCGGATCATTTCTACTATTTCTTTATGATTATACATATATAATAAATGTCTTTTTTGTTGTCATATATTTTTTCTTTTAAAGAACCAATTATGAATTGTTATATGATAGCGTTCTTCGTATTAAATTGTGATAGGGAAACCATGATAGGCGATTATGGTTGATGAGATCTCTAATCACTTTAATAAGTTTAATACTTAAATGTCTCTAGGCTTATGTACTATTAAACAGGGCATTATAGTACAAACAGGCTGGCACATATTATTTGTCTTCTGTCTTTAAGGGCAGGGATAGATCTCGTCTATCTAAGTGTAGGGACACTTGGACTGTACGTGGACGTGTATTAAAGAATGCGTACGTTATACTGACCCACTTACACTATTAAATGTCACATAATGTGGCGGTTGTGTAATTATCCTTAGGACCGGAGTCTACATGGAATAACGGTGTGGATTGTCATGCTTTGACACTATGGATGTTTCCCCTAGCCATGGGGCGATAATGCGGTAGTGATTGAGTGTGATACTGAAGCATGCGGAGTATACATTTTTGGTCATCCGGGAATCGCGTACCCTATCAGCAGGTGTGAATATCGAAAGGGCCTTCTTATAAGGAATGTCTTACTCTTGTGAATCTTTGCAAAGTGGGAGTAAATGAGTTACTTCAATAGAGCATGATATCCAGATTATAAGATACGGTCGTTGATGTTTGACACTCGACGTACGACCGTATGGATATTATTATAGCGATAAGATTATATTTACATGGTAACTGTTTCACATGAAAGGTAGTAGTCATTGCATTTGACTCTTCCGATGATTGGGAGTCATGGTGTGTTGCTAGACGCAATTCCGTGATCGTTAGGTATGAAGGACTTTTTCGTAATTGCACTTTGTGCCTACGGCCAACATATTCGGAAGCCTATCGGGTCACACA
>CM044906.1:71970650-72087514 GCA_024500145.1 Gentiana dahurica var. dahurica
ATAAAGTGTTATAGTGGTAAATTAATATGGTGGTATTTATTTATTATGAATAAATATAATGCAAGATATTAATTATGTTAATTAATTAAATATACATATTGATGATGTATAAATCGTCACTGGTGTCCTTGCGGTGTATAGACGGTGGATATCTGGCTGTATTTAAGGTGGCGTGATACTCTGGCGGGTGGCGGTATGGAGGAATAAGAATGGACAGAGCTTTGGCTTGCAAGTGTAGTGTATATTTCATACTCTTTTAGTTTACAATGAACACCCCTTTTATAGAGGTGGGTAACTTAGGGAATAAGTAACCTATTAGATATTTTACTAACAGCTAGGTCTAACTTAGAGACTAAGTAAGACGAAATATCTAAGATACAAGTGGGGAAAAGATCTGGATCAACCGGCGGCCATCTCTCTGAGGTCGCAAGGAGCAAGCCTTTTCCTGCCTCGTCCCCTTGGCGCCCCTTCTTGACTTGCCTGGATGAGATCCACAGGATCTGTTGCACTTGCCTGGGACCGCAAATGCTTTGGTCGCGGCGAGGTGAGACACAGTGGCCGCCCTCTTTGCGATCTCTTCTGTCATGCCGGAGGATGGCCGCAGTGGGTTGTCTCCCACTGTTGAGGTGGTGGAATTATTTATACCCATCAATGGCCCCCTACTCCGTGCTTTAATGATATTCCCCGAGGATATGAAGGATGGAGTAATTATCAACACCTTTTATGACCTCGTCGTCGGACGCGACTTGTACACTTAGGGCCGTGCTTTTAAAGCAAGCGACCTCAAAGTAACTTTGGGTCTGTTTTTGCGACCTTGTCGCTTGATGCGACTTGTTCACTAAGGGCCGTGCTTTCAAAGCACGCGGCCTTCGAAGCAACTTTGGGTCTGTTTTTGGCGACCTTGTCGTCTGATGCGACTTGTTCACTAAGGGCCGTGCTTTCAAAGCATGCGACCTCAAAGTAACTTTGGGTCTGTTTTTGCGACCTTGTCGTTTGATGCGACTTGTTCACTAAGGGCCGTGCTTTCAAAGCATGCGACCTCAAAGTAACTTTGGTCTGTTTTTGCGACCTTGTCGCTTGATGCGACTTGTTCACTAAGGGCCGTGCTTTCAAAGCATGCGGCCTTCAAGCAACTCTGGGTCTGCTTTTGCGACCTTGTCGCTTGATGCGACTTGTTCACTAAGGGCCGTGCTTTCAAAGCATGCGACCTCAAAGTAACTTTGGGTCAGTTTTTGCGACCTTGTCGTTTGATGCGACTTGTTCACTAAGGGCCGTGCTTTCAAAGCATGCGGCCTTCGAAGCAACTTTGGGCCTGTTTTTGCGACCTTGTCGTTTGATGCGACTTGTTCACTAAGGGCCGTGCTTTCAAAGCATGCGGCCTTCGAAGCAACTTTGGGCCTGTTTTTGCGACCTTGTCATTTGATGCGACTTGTTCACTAAGGGCCGTGCTTTCAAAGCATGCGGCCTTCGAAGCAACTTTGGGTCTGTTTTTGCGACCTTGTCGTCTGATGCGACTTGTTCACTAAGGGCCGTGCTTTCAAAGCATGCGACCTCAAAGTAACTTTGGGTCTGTTTTTGCGACCTTGTCGTTTGATGCGACTTGTTCACTAAGGGCCGTGCTTTCAAAGCATGCGACCTCAAAGTAACTTTGGGTCTGTTTTTGCGACCTTGTCGTTTGATGCGACTTGTTCACTAAGGGCCGTGCTTTCAAAGCATGCGGCCTTCGAAGCAACTTTGGGTCTGTTTTTGGCGACCTTGTCGTCTGATGCGACTTGTTCACTAAGGGCCGTGCTTTCAAAGCATGCGGCCTTCGAAGCAACTTTGGGTCTGTTTTTGTGGGGCGAGATCGTCAATCGTGGCTGACGTCAGTCCTCCAGGTATCATTCTGCTGAGTAATGCGGCCGCCTTTGCAACTGCCTAGGCAGTTGCACGTGAGCATTGATGGGACGCCCCTTCGAATTTCAAAACTGATAACTGCCGCCCCAATCTGAACCGTCGGATGAAGGGTTCCCAACCGTTCGATCGTGGCCCCCTTGCCTATATAAGGCTCTCACCCCTCAACCTCCTCACACTTTTTAGCATTCCTTATTTCCTTCGCTGTTTATCGATCGGAATTCTTAAGGTTTTGCGGCGGAGCTTCGAAGGTTCAGCGGCGTTTCTTTGGTGGTTTTAGGATTTCAAGGCGGTTCTTTTGAAGATTCCTCCCACGCGAAGGCGCGCATGTTGGCTTTCAGAAGCCCGATCAATTCTTCCCTTTCTCCCTCGGTGGTCCGCGATCCTATTTTTATCCTTTGATCGGGATATTTGTCGTTTATTATGACCTCGACCAACTCGTCCTCAGCAGTGAAGTCGGGCTCGTCTCGAACTTGCAATGTTTCAACCTCCACTGCTCCTTCCGGTATTGCACTCAACGTGGCGACCTGATCCCGAACCAGGCAAAAACCCTCCACTCTGGGTCGCTTGGAGTTGACCCTGTTCTTAGTCATATAATTGAGGAAAGATCCGGGTCGGCTGATGGCGACCCCAATCTCTTCCCCTATGTGAAATTTGACCCTTTGATGGGGAACGGACGCCACCATTTGAAATTTTTTCATGGCCGGGATCCCCAAGATAATGTTGTAGTATGAGGGGAGATCAATGACTAGAAAGGTGATCATCTCGGTTCTGCATGGCTCGTAGTCACCCAAAGTGATGCTGAGGTCGACCGTTCCTTTAACCCGCACAGTGTCGTTGGTAAAACCCTCGAGCACCCCAAGGTAGGGTTTCAACTTAGCCTCTCCAAATCCGATCTGTTTTAAACAGTCGAAATAGATGACGTCGCGACCAGCCCCTGTGTCGATCATTACTCTGTTGACACCATGCTTGTCGTTTATTCCGACTTTGAGAATAAGAGGTACTTCCATGGGGCCCTCGCTTGTGGCCAATTCGCTTTTAGTGAACATGATTCCCTTCTCGTTCTCCCCCAATACCACCTGCTTTTCAAAGCCGCGCGTATTAACTGGTGCATCCGAGATTTCAGTTGATTGTTGCTGGGGATATCCCCATGGATAACCTGGACCTCCTTCTGATAGACGCGGGGGTGGCGACCTTGTCCGGTACCAGTGGTCCCGTCTCGCTTATACTTGGTCGCTGGTCCTTCGCGGATTAACCTTTCTATCTCTCGCCTTAACGTGAAACATTCGTCTGTGATGTGACCGTGGTCCTTGTGATAGTCGCAGATTTGGATTTGTCGTGACTATCGGGATCACCCCTCATAGGTTTGGGCTTGTCAAAATGTTCGTGGATTTCGAACAATATTTGAGATGCTTTAGTGTTGAGCGGGGTAAAATTGTCCTCGCTGAATTTATAAGGCTTTTTGTTTCGCGGTCGTGGTTAGCATCTCGCCCTTTTTCCTTCTTACGCTCCTCTGCGCGATCCTCTTTCTGTGAAGGCTGTTCTGCTTTGGGCTTCGCCCTCCCCGAAGACGGCGCTTCGCTGACTCCCATCATTCGAGCCCTTTCCAACATTTCCCTGAGACCCGCTTTAGGGGGCCGCAGGTTGAACTCAGTTTTCATTGGACCCTTGGCGATCCCTGTGAGGAAACATGTGACAACTGCATCATCCGGAATGTTTCTTGTTTGATCGTATATCCTGATGAAACGTTCGTAATATTCTTTTCCGGATTCATGTCCTCCCATGCGAACTTCGTATAGGTCCTCTATAGTTTTCTTTGGTCTACTCGCCGATTCAAACTCTCTGACGAATTTCTCGGAGAGATCCTCCCAGCCTTTTACTGAGCCACGGGGAAGTCCACGTATCCAAGAGGCGGCCCTATCCTGCATGCTTCCGACTAAGGCGATGCACCAGGCAGATTTATTTTGGGTCGCCAGGGTGATGCGACCTTGGAAAGCGGTGAGCCAGTCGTTTGGGCAAGAATTTCCATTGTAGTAATTATAGCTGGGATAGCTAACCTTTTCGCGACCGGTAGGCAATGTTTCTGTAATTCTCTTGGCGAGCACGTCGATTCCTGAGATTGGGGCGGCTCTCTCGGCTGGCCTTAACTTTTTCAAGTCGGCGAGCTCGTTTTTCATTATCTCCATTTGTTCTGCCCAAACAGGGTCGAAACTGGGTCGCAACAGCGCCTGTGTATTAGCCTTCTCTGGCCTGCGCTCTGACTCCCCGCAGTCTTCCGAATCCTCCCGACGAGCTCTTTTTTCACGGATAATTATGCGGGCGTCCGGTGCGTCCCTGTCTCGTCGGGGAAGAGATCCTCCCTCGGGAAGGCTGAGACGACTTGGGGCCGAGGCCTTGTCCTTCTCACCCAACCTTTTGAAAGCCGAACCTTTTTCGTGTGATTTTTCCTCCTGATGGTCGCGCTCTGGGAGAACCGAAGTCTGCACAACGTTTTTCCTGGGTCCTTTGCGGCCTGAGGAGCGCACACTTTCTTCTATCTCGATCCCGTGAATCTGGCTCTGCCGACCCTTATTCACCGCCGCGGGAGCGATTTCATCTCTGGGGGGATTTGGGGGTCGTATCGACATTGGAGCTTGGCCCTTTGCTACCAGACGGGAATTGGCTAGGTACATAGTTTCCGCATACCTCGCGTATTCCCTTATTTCCGCAATCTCCGGATCTTCTTGAAGATCCGCTCTTTCCTAGGGGTTGATCTCTGGCTTTGCTGCGATCGAGATGATCCTCTGATTTTCCCATCCAATGCTGCTACGACCTCTCTTGACTTAGCCTTCTGATTTATCAAATTTCGGGCATCGCTAGGGGCCAAAACTCCCCTTTGTGATCCTTCCCTACCCGCTTGCGTAATCTCTTGTGTCTCTATCGCGACATCAGCTTGTATATGTGTTTGTACAACGCCTCTCGCAGGAGTTTGGGGGTTCAGTTGCCCTTTGCTTCCAGTCATAGGTTATGACTATGTTTGTGATTAGGACTTGCCTTGAGTCGGACTTCCTGGCAATCTGATATGTAATTTCTATATGATGGAGCCGGTCAGGTGAACTGCCGTTTTTTGATTTTGTGTGGAGCTATGATCTGATGAAGCTTTCGTTCCCGGTAACGGAGCCAACTGATGATGTATAAATCGTCATTGGTGTCCTTGCGGTGTATAGACGGTGGATATCTGGCTGTATTTAAGGTGGCGTGATACTCTGGCGGATGGCGGTATGGAGGAATAAGAATGGACAGAGCTTTGGCTTGCAAGTGTATTGTATATTTCATACTCTTTTAGTTTACAATGAACACCCCTTTTATAGAGGTGGGTAACTTAGGGAATAAGTAACCTATTAGATATTTTACTAACAGCTAGGTCTAACTTAGAGACTAAGTAAGACGAAATATCTAAGATACAAGTGGGGAAAAGATCTGGATCAACCGGCGGCCATCTCTCTGAGGTCGCAAGGAGCAAGCCTTTTCCTGCCTCGTCCCCTTGGCGCCCCTTCTTGACTTGCCTGGATGAGATCCACAGGATCTGTTGCACTTGCCTGGGACCGCAAATGCTTTGGTCGCGGCGAGGTGAGACACAGTGGCCGCCCTCTTTGCGATCTCTTCTGTCATGGCGGAAGATGGCCGCAGTGGGTTGTCTCCCACTGTTGAGGTGGTGGAATTATTTATACCCATCACATATGATCTATATGTGTGTCGAAAATATGTATATATGATATACATGTATTTTGTAAATTAATTAATCATAGTATTATATTAATTGAGAATATTTCGGATGCCAATTTGTTGGCTAAAGGTGGCGCAATTTTAGAGTGTATAATACTTGGATTGTGCAATTTAATTAATGGTATTACCATAAATTAATATTAGATATTAATATTCATATATATGTACATACGTGAGTTTGCACATATGATGTGCATGTGCATATATATATATATATATATATATATATATATATATATATATATATATATATATATATATATATATATATATATATATATATATATATATATATATATATATATATATTTATTTATTTATTTATTTATTTATTTATATGTGTAATATATATATGTGATATATATACATGTGTAGATTGATTTATAGTAATAAGATTAATATAGTCAATATTAGATATTGACAATATCTTGGAAATATTTAATATAATATAGTAAATTAAATGAGATAATTCAATCAAATGTATGTTCCTTATTTTATTAGAAAATGTTTTCTTTATCATCAATCTACTAGAACCTAATCCCAATCAGTTGGGGAGACTAGAGGGGTGCAGGTCACCCTATATAAAGGGAGGCTTGGCTAGCTCTTTTGATCATCACAATTCCAAGAGACTAATAGTTTCTTATGAAAAATAGAGAGCTTCTTAGAGAGAGATTTGAGAGAGAAAAAAAGGTCGGTCTAGCAGCCGTTGTTTTCTAGTAGCAATCCAATGGTGGATTCCGGCGGGTTGTTCGTGAGGACTAGCGGTAGAGGCCGAATGCTTGGGTGGCTCCATGCACCACTACTCTACTCAGACGGTCAAAGCGTCGATCTTTTAGATCAAGCAAGGTAATCACCGTCTACTATCTTATTATGTTTGTTGCTTAAACGAAGTCGATCCTGGTTAAATGAATTTTTTTTTTGAATTCCGCTGCGTTACCGCGTAGATTTCCTAACAAAATCGACTAAAAAACCACGGTTTATACCTTTCCGGTTTGGTTCGATTTAGTTCGGCCGGTTGGTTTGGTTCCCGGTTTTTTGTTCACCCCTAACTTTAACCCTACAATGAAGTCACTTGTATATCCTTTATCTCCAAAATCTGTAAGCTTCTACTCCAAAATTGGAGGGCTCCTCTAGTCAGGGCCGGTCCTAGAAATTTTTGGGTCTTCGGCGGAGTCGTAGAATTAGGCCTCTTAGTTCAAGTTTTTTTTATATATTTTTAAAAAAAAACATTTTTACAAAATATTACTTCAATATCGCACTTTTAACATCCGTAGATACAAAATTCAATTCATTGATAGCCTCAAAACATACCTACAAAGTAGTAAAATTAAACATCTCTTTTGTAGAATATTTAGGTCTTTTAATTTGAAGTTTATTTTCTATATATATATATATATATATATATATATATATATATATATATAAAACGTTATTATCGAAAAGAACGTAGTGTCCGAAAGTAAAAAGAAATACATATATGCTGCTAGAAGTAAATGAACAAAAATTGGTAAATATTATGGTGCCGATAGAAACATATATATATATATATATATATATATATATATATATATATATATATATATATATATATATATATATATATATATATATATTGGAGGGTCTAATATATCGAGTTCAAAACACCCAAAAGATGTTTAAATGAGTTAATGAATTGGCTAGAATAATAAAAACAAAATAAAAAAAACTGTGTGAGTAGTAATGATGTGGCGACGATAGATACCATATATATATATATATTGGATGGTGCTAATATATCAGGGTTCAAAAGGCTCAAAAGTGGTTTAAAAGGGCCAGAAGTAAATGAAAAAAGGGTGTCAGTAGTAATTATGTGTTGCTTATAGAAACCGCATATATATATATATATATATATATATTGGAGGGTCCTCGGATGGTGCTATATATCAGGGCTAATATATTGGAGGGTTCTCGGATGGTGCCCAAAAGATGTTTAAAGCAATCAAAAAATTGGCTGAAATAATATAAACAAAGTAAAAAAAACGTGTGAGTAGTAATGATATATATATATATATATATATATATATATATATATATATATTTATATATATATATATATATATATATATATATATATATATATATATATATATATATTCAAAATATATATATATATATATATATATATATATATATATAGGATAGTGCTAATATATCGGGGTTCAAAACGACAAAAGTAGTTTAAATGAGTCAATAAATTGACTGAAATAATAGAAACAAAAAAAGCCCAAAGTGGTTTAAAGAAGTCAATAAATTTACTGAAATATTAGAAACAAAAAAAAGGCCCTAAGTGGTTCAAAGGAGTCAGAAAAAAATAAAAAAATCTACTGTTGCCGGGACTCAAACTCATGTCTTTTAAGCAAGAGCCAAATATCCTAACCAACTGGATTACAATAGATGACTGAAAAATATTTGAATTTTTATTAATTATCGTAACGCCAGCCAAGCATACATATAATAGAGGCAATTGCCCCCTTAATTCAAAAAAATCCCACTAATATATGTAGTATGTATCTTGTTTGCCCCTGCTTAAAATTTTAATTTGTCTCTTGAAATTTTTACTGCCCCTACTTACCCGAGATTCTGCATCCGCCACTGCCAACGCTTCCTCCGCTTCCTTATTGGTCCGGCCCTGCCTCTAGTAAACTCCATACTTTTTTTTCCAAAAGCAAGTTGACTTTCTCTTTCTTCTTATCACATTTTGTATTAATTATTATTTATTGTACCCTAAGAAAATACATCATACGGACCAAAAAAATAATGTCAAAATCTTTAAGTTGACAAATTGCTAGGAATTTTCAGAAAAAAATTTCCAAAGATAATGAAGGAAAAATTTTAGCCATTAAAAAAAATTACCCAGTCAAAAAAAAAATCATATATTTTTTTATTGATGCAATGCAAAAAAAAATACTTTTAGGTTTGTTAGTTGAAATACGAAGTTTAAGAGTGTACCGTAAAGTGTGCTTATTGGAGTGAATGTAATTTTAAAGTGTTAAAAAAATATAACTAGAACGAAGAACAAGACATCTAAAGTGTGGTATGGAGTTAAATCATCGGAGAGAGTCTAATATAGCCGTTTGGCTTTTTCACCTATCCCTGCACCTATATTGTCATGTCTACCACAAGTGTGATTTGTTTGTTTAAGTGTGCAAATAATTATAGAAAATTCTTCCATAATTATAGACCCACGTGGATGAATCTGGACCATACAGTTTGAATTAAATTTAAAACTATGTGGTCTTGATTCATCCACATAAGTCTACGGTGCAAATGAGGTAACTATGGAAGAAATACCCGGTAATTACACTCTCTCTTGGTCACAGCTTTATTATAGCCGTTGGATGTGCAGATGAAACTGTAAAGCTGAACCAGTCCTGATTAAAAGATTCTCTCTCCTCAGTACAAATCAAATAGACCATTGGATGCAAAGCTAAAGCTGGACTGGGATGCCACTTATATATACTACACCAGCCTCTTCAAGAAAGGGTAGAACATCATCTCGGTTTTTCATTTACTTCACTAACTTCAGTTTCTCTCAACACGTGTATTGTAAATAGTTTTAGTTTATAGAGTGCTAAAGTAGAGTGAGGTGTGAGTGTGGTAGAGTATAGCTCTACAAGGAAGTTGTTAGTGAGGTTTTGTTGAGAAGACGTGTTCTCACACTTGTTATTGATGAGTAATAACAAAGGCACAACTCGATATAGCTGAGGTTCAGCAGATCGGTTCGGTCCTGTGAGATACGGATTCACGAAGCTGAATCCGAGTTACGAATTCATGGAGCTGAATTCGAGTTCAATAAACCGGGTTCTGAGTGTGATTGTAGAAATCTGTTAAGTTTTGTTACTAAGGGTTTAGGACATCTTAGTGTTAGTAGGAGTATGTGGCTTTACTCAGAACTAACACTAATTTGGTTATCTATTAGTAACACTTTAATAGTAAAAGTGTTGTATTATTCATCTTTCATTTTGTTTTGTATTTTGTATAATAATCAAGCGACATCCAGTGAAAATGCTTGTGTGTGGTTGTGATCTTATATAAGATCACGCATATGTGCTTTAGGTAGTTTATATATTTGACACACCTTAGAATTGCAAGTTTTAGGACTAACAAAGATAATATTTGAATCTTCAATTCTGTGATATTCCTTGAACACCTTAGAAGCTGCATGTTGTAGTATAACAACATAAAACTGATTCTGCAATTTATTTGTTCAAATCTGCAGTATTGTTTTAAACAGAATTTGACTTAGAAACATATCAACTGAAGTTAACTTAGGTTCGTATAGTTAATTGAAACTAGAACTTCCGCCTAGGTTCGTTAAGTGTACTCCGATTTTGGTTGTTAACCACTTGATTTCTTTTTAATCTCCATAAGTATATTTAAAATGGTTAAAGAATTTTTAAAAGTTTATACTACTCTATTCACCCACTCTAGAGTATTAATTACGCATTCTTGATCCAACATGCTCCCCGTATGTGCAGCAAAAGGAGCGAAAATAACCTGTCCGGCTGGTTTGCTTTCTTTTTTCTTCTTTTTTTGGTTTGGAAAATTACAACAACTTGTTGCTATAGATGTGGTCCGGATATATACTCTGTGAGGAAATCAACTAGTTTAATGCAGCGGAATTTAAAATTTGATTTTCGATCCCAATATCGACTCCGCTTAATACAATAAACACGTTGAGCTAGTAGACTGTGATTACCTTGCTTGATCTATAAGATCGACGCTTTGACCATCTAGGGAGAGTAGTAGTGCGCGCAAGCCGTCCACATGTCCGGCCTCTATCCATATCCACATGAGCACCTCGCCGGAATCCTCCTTGGATAGCTACTAGAAAAACCCAGTTGCTAGACTGGCATTTTCTCTCTCTTAAAACTCTCTCTAAGAAGCTCTCAGTTTATTTTGTAAATTAGAACTCTTCTAATTGTAATGTTTCAAAAGAGCTAGCCAAGCCTCCCTTAAATAGGGTGACATGCGCCCCTTGTAGACCCCAATCTGATTGAGAGAAGCTTCCTATTAGATTGGGAGAAAGAAAACCTTTTACTAGTAAAATAAGGAAAATAGATAATCTAGATTTATGTCATTTAATTTAATATCTCATATTAAATAAATCCAAGATATTGTCAATATCTAATATTGACTACCTTTATCTTATTACCACATATCTATTTTTCATAAATCTATTAATATCTAATGTTAATATATGATAATACCATTAATTAAATTGCATAATCCAAATGTATCCTATACAATCACAAGTGGCGCCCCATATGCCAAAAATTGGCATCCGGAATATTCTTTAATTAATCAATATAATTAATATCTTGTATTTAATTTATTCATAAAAAATAAATACCACAATATTAATTTAATCACTATAACACTTTATAGTCGTGATAAAGTTTCTTTATTTGGTTATCACTATAACCACATTTTAATCCGGCTATATGTTCTTATGTGCGTGACCCGATAGGCTTCCGAATATGTTGGCCGTAGACACTAAGTGCAAATTACGAAAATGCCCTTCATACCTAACGATCATGGAATATCGTCTAGAAACACACCGTGACCCCCAATCATCGTAAGTGTCAAAAGCGATGACTACTACCTTTCATATGAAACAGTTACCGTGTAAGTAGAATCTTATCGCTGTTACAATATCCATACAATCGTCTCTCATGTGTTAGTAAATCAATGATCGTATCTTATAATCTAGATATCATGCTCTCTCAGAATATCTCATTTACTCCTATTTTTCAAAGATTCATGAGAACTAGACATTCCTTATAAGATGGTCATTTCGGATATTCACTCCTACTAATAGGATACACGATTTCCAGACGAACAAACATGTATCCTACGCATGCTTCAATATCATACCCGAGCACTACCGCATGATCGCCCCATGGCTAGAGGAAACCTCAATAGCGTCAATGCATGACAATTCATGCCGTGATGCCATGTAGACTCCGGTCTCAGGATAATTACTCAACTGTCACATACTGCGACACTTAATGTAAGTGGGTCAGTCTAACATACGCATTCTCCAATACACGTCCACGTACAGTCTAAGTGTCTCCACACTTTGATAGACAAGATCTATCCCTATCTTCAATAAGACAGAATATATCCAATACGTGCTAGTCTAATTATACTATCAATGTCCTATTTGACAGTACAAACGACTAGAGAATTTTAAGTATCAAACTTATTAAAGTGATTAGAGATCTCGTCAACCATAATCACCATCATGGTTTCTCTATCACAGTTTAATACTAAGGACATTACTATATATTCAATTAACATAATTGGTTCAAAAAGATAAACAAAAATATATAATAACAAAAGTGCTTCTATTAATCATAATAAAGTTATTACATGAACTAAATAGACTGTAAATTACCTGACCAGATTGGGTTTAGGATGCATTTTCAACAATCACCCAGTTGGCCTAAACCCAATCACCCATATGCCTAAGCATGTGCATGTGAATATGTTTCTCATGCTTTGTTTGAAACAACACCTTGGTTAACGGATCGGCTATGTTATCATCCGTGTGGACTTTCTCTATCTTTACATCTCCTCTATCTACTATCTTCAAGTTATAGCTCCGTAGCACATGTTTGGACTTCTGATGAGACCTTGGTTCCTTTGACTGAGAAATTGCCCTATTATTATCACAGTACAGTGGGACTGGACCTTTATTGGAGGGAACCACACCAAGTTTAGTAATTGATGTATTACTTTTATATGATTAAAATTACGTTATATTATTATGTTTTATCAACGAATTCTATATAAAATATATAAAATTATGATAAAAATAGTATGAAATATTAATCTTTATAGTTTAGTATAGTTAGTAGTAAAAGTTAGTAATAATAGTAAAAAGTTATCGTTTTGTACCGATTTTAGTAAATCGGAGTGTCGTGTCAGATTTACGTGGGTATTTGTGGTATTTTATTGCAGATTTATAAGCCAAGACCCCGAGAATCGACATTTTAAAGTATAATCATATCTTTGGAAGGATTTAGAGAATGTCACGAGCTTAAGTGGTCAAGTGGTCAATCGAAGTGGTCAAGTGGCTAATCGATTTGATTAAGTAGTAATCGAGAAATATCTTCGACAAACGAATGGCTCATCAAAACAACATTTTCTGAAGAAGAGTCCTTCATGAAAGTTGTATATCATTCAACGAGCTTTCCGATGCCTCTTGAATCATGTTATTTGGAGATCGAACTCGAGATATGAATTTTATAAGTTATATATAATTATAATTATATATATATATATTATCCTCGTCGCACATGATGATTAATCAAGGGGATGGATTCAATCATTAGCCGGACCAGTCCGCCCTAAACCCGGACCAGTCCGGCCCTGGAGCATTTTCTATATAAGGAGCTCAGATGCAGAGAGAACGTTTGTACCAATATATATATATATACAATATCCTATATATATATTATCTATATCTTTTCTTTTATTTTCGTAGTTTGTAAATAGGCCTTATGCCAAAAATAATAATATCGTAGTATCGTTGTAATGCTCGGAAATTATCGGAAGTTCAATGTTGTTGAAGTCATTGTATCCAGAAGAATACGACCTCTGATTCAGCATTTGTAATCGGGTAAATTTTCTAAAGTATTTATGTTTGTTTTTATCTTTTTAGTTGTTATAATGTTTTTAGGATAAATCTAATAACTAGCCAAAGTTATGTAATTGTTTTATTTCGATCTTTTTGGTAAAAGATGTTGTCTAAGTAAAATTTGACTAAAATTGAGTTAATTGAATCTTTTTCTATTTTGCAACGTATTGATAATATTCGGATTGACGTAATTAACCAAGATGAATCGCAACATATAACCTAACGATGAACTGACCAGAAAAGTTAGGATATGAGATAAAAGATAGAAAAACCGGAGGGTAAAATTGGCCGTGCGAAAGCGTGACAACGGAATCCTATTTCCTACCCGGGGGCAGATTTGTCTTGGGAAAGATAAATCTTATTAAATTTGTGCTCAAGATCATAATAATGTTAAAATCAACGGTTTAATTAAAACTAACACCGGAAAGTTAAATCGATCCGCCTGACAACCGGAGCCTTTTGAATAACATCGGCCGTCTGACAAACGGAATAACCTCTTTTATCCGGGGTAGATTTGTACTCGGTACCTGTTCAGACTAACTGAGATTAGCATGGGGCAGTTGTGGAGATTAAACTGATGACAATGTGACATATGACAATTTCATACGCTCGTGTGAGGAGGAATTGTTAACCTCGAGTGTACCGTTTCATTTACTCAATTGGACCTAATATAAAAGGAAAGATCGAGCGCATTCCATTTACTGAAAAAGATCGTATAAATCAATTATATAAACTTTGGCTAGTTCTATAAAATTATCTATTATTATAAACTATATATTGGTATCTATATATTTATATATATATATATATATTACAATCCATGTACATTTATATATATTTATATATCTATATATATTATATTAGAATAACTTTTAAATTACGCATTTACTTTATGTTAAGTAGAATATCTTTCTTGCCAAAGATCAAAACTTTTATCACAAAATCCTAGCACCTATGAAGGTCTTAGTTAAGATAAAATCCGTCCGTACAGATTATTCCCAGAACTTGATCGCTCTGATACCAGTTTGTTATAACAGGATCAAGGAATCCAGATGCAATCAATATAAACACAAAAGAAATAACATAAACAATCACAGAAAATAACAGAAACAAGAAGAACACAATATTTAACGTGGTTTCCGGCGTTGTGCCGACTACTCCACAGATAGAAAAAAGATATTTTATTATGCACTAAAATTCAGAGGTTTTTCACACTTTTACCTTGATTACAAGATGATTATTTATAGGCACAGATCCCTAAACCCTAGCCGCCATAGGATCTTGCTCTGAACTGTCATAAATACCCCAAACGTGGGTCCCATTCCGCTGACCTAACTTTAGCTAACCAATGCCAAGATGTAGAACTCAGCTAACTATCATATTAGTTTCACCAGATTAGAGATCAAGTCACAATTTGCTGACAGTTCGATTGTCAATTACCGTTTGTTCCGATAGAAAATTTGAAGCCTTTGTCGGTTCTTAACTGCATATATATTTTTATTTTTTATTTTTTTTTGTAATACAACTCAGTACTTATTCAATACTAGTATATACAGATATAATGGGACAAATCATTAAATAACGAGGAATTTTACAATGTAAACCGAAAACCCAATCTAAAGGAAAAAAATGGAGTATCTTTTCACATCAATGTTGTTTTACACTTGCCAAAAGCCGAGAGTGGGCTTCGTTTGGATATTCCACACGCCTGCCATTCTGACCGTAAATGAGTCCGGAAAGTATATACTATTCTGGCCAATTTATGGTCAATTCACACAACAACCATTCTGACCCAATTTGAGTCAGAATACGATCATTATACTGATTTTATTCTAGTCAGAATTTTGAATGTTTTTCATACTCAATACCGGTCAGAAAGTCATTCTAACTAAAATTGAGTGAAAAAAACTTTTAATATTTTGTCTGAAATTCAGTCAGAATCAATAGTGGAGCTCTTATATTGTTGTTGTTATCCTGACCCAATTCTAGTCTGAATGTGTAGAGTATTCCGGACTCAATATTGGTAAGAATGATGCTCTGACTATATATGAGTTTGAAAAACTTCAAACATTCTACCTAAAAGATGGTCAGAATCAACCAGTGTGGACTTTCAACACGTATATTCTGACCATATTTCAGTATGGATAATGTGTCACATTCTGACCAAACTTTGGTCAGAATGAACGCGCGTAAAATAAAAAAAGTAAGGACGAATTGAAAATAAATTTCTGTGTGATAAGATATAAATTTGTGTGAAAAGATATTTCCAAAAAAAATCGAACCCAACCAAACCGACTTTAACACAACAATCGTAATCAATGACAGTCATTTTTATATAAGCAAGTCAATCTATTGTAGCATGTATTTATAATACACCTCAACATATCTATCTAAACAACAAATTGTAAAGAATAAATTATAATACTTAAATCTTTGACGTGATTAAATCAAACAATCCTATGATAACTTTAGTCTACTACTTTTTATTTTATTTTAATCTGATATTAGTACTAGCATTTTAAATAATAAAACCATCTTTTGAATATTTAGTATGTACTCCAACCGTTACAAAATAACTGATACAGTTGCAAAAAACACACAGATTAAGAAAACAATTAATTGTTTTTATTTAATGTGATTAAGACTAAAATACCCCTAAAGAGTAATTAATGTTGGTGTATTGAAAACATTGTATGGAAAAAGAGAAGGGTAAAATAAGAAAAAAAAAACATCAAATTATGTATTGAAATTTGTTTTGTATAAGTTATTTTGAAGCAAAACTTGTTTACAACTGTCTTAGTTATTTAAGAACGGACGTAGTATATAGTTAAGGATGTTGGAAACGTAAAATTACACGGAGAATATTACCAGTTTGACTAGTGTAGTTGCATGCCTAAATGACTTTTGGATTCCCTAAAATAATTGACTTTTGGAATATCATTAATTGACAAATTTATTTTTCCAAGTACACTACTCCTTCCGTTTTTTATGTTATTTTTCACAATTTGTTTTATCACTTACATCTGTCATTTTAAATTACCAATATACTCTTTTCGTTTCAATTTATCTGAGGCAGTTATCAAAATCACACATATTAAGGAGGTGAGTTAATGCATTAACTTTTACAATAAAATGACTAGAATGTCCTTAGATATAATTAATGTAACATTTTTTTATATATCTCATAGTGTAATAATGAAGGGTAAATCAAGTAAAAACACAATAAATGTTGCATTGAAAATTGTACTGCCACACATAAAATGGAACAAAACCTTTTGGCAACTGCCTCAGTTATTGTGGAACAAAGGGAGTATCATTTATTATTTTTTCAGTTATGACCTCACATTAATCACAAGATTTAAACAAAGTCTTACCCTTCGAATAATAAAAAATACATTTCGAAAGCATAAAAAACACCAAAAGTCTTTTTGGAACTCTAATAATAATACTATTCCTTTCAAAAAAAAAAATACTACTATTATTGTATATTTATTTAATGTAGTGTATTTAATTATTACAAATATATTCAAATTATAAAAAAAGAACAATTTAGTCATTTTATACTACCTCTGTCCCACAAAAAGTGTCAACTTTTTATAGTGCACACAGAGTAAGGAAACAATTAATGAGTTGTATTTTAAGTAGTGGTGGACATATATACATCTATCTAATAATAAATGCTATTTTGGAATATGAAATGAATATATAAATATTAAATGTTATGATAAGGGTATGTTTGGAAAAAATGCACTAAATGATATATTGGTTTTCTAAATAGACACATTTATAAGACAATTCATTTTAAAAGAGTGGACATTTTTTATGGAACAGAAGTAGTACTATATTTCAGATACATTAATCTCTTTCGTAGTTTATATGTCTACACAAAAAATGACTGATAAAAAAACGGAAGGAGAATCTCGTTATTGTGGCCTTATAAAAAAGTGGGATAGTATGATTTTCTTTTTATCATTATCTTTTGGTATAAACCGGATATTTTATTTAATCAAACATCTGTACAAAAAACTGTACAAACAGGGGCAAAATTTGGGTTTACATCAAGAGTAGTAAACTAGAATAGTAAAAACTTAGGGCCAGGTTAATCTAAGCTCACGCGCTTTGCGTATCGCATTTGCAATAAAAACTTCCGTAGGGGAGCGTTGAGTGTCATTCTAGTGGAAATCTTCGTTACGCCAATATCAAATGCTAGACATAAGCTCCCAAAAAAGAAATCTCCAAAACTCAATTGTGTCGTGTTTAAGTATGTTCACTCCAAGACAAAAATCAAGTCAAGCCGGAATGTCAACAATCGAAAGGAACTCATGAGTACGCACACACGTTATTTTATCATTATCTTATATGAGTACTCTTTTTGTCCTTGTACGCACGCACGCTTTATACGAGTATACTTGAAATATAAAGTAATGTTTAACCGTTATAATTTTTTTATAGGAAAAACCGTTATAATTAAAGTGAGGATAAGTAGATAAAATAACAATAAATATTCTTTTAATTGTCTATAATGATAGTAGATAAATACATGAATTAAACAAATTCTTCAAATTGAAAATTAGTACTATTAAATGGTTAAAAAAAATAGTATTAAAACAATAACAGAAATTAATTCGGCACATCACCAGATGAAAATTAACTTCCAACGACCAACTATAGATATAAATTCAAGGAGTAGTTTCAGCATATAAATTCACCTGACCTAAAAAAAAAATTCTATCGGCACATCCTTATTTATTACAGACATCCTATTATCTTCGGTATTACAAACAATTATTTCGGACATCCGGTGATTTTTTGCAAAAGGAACGACAGTGTCACTGATGTTCCTTGTGTAGCACCTGTGTAGCACCAACGTTAGTGTCAGTGACGTTGGTGCTCCACAAAAAACATCAGTGCCACCGACGTTCCCTTTGTAAAAATGTTAAAACTTAGAAAACGTCAGTCCACGATTTTCCACCGGCGCTCCTTGTAGTAGAATGATTGGAAAAATTATAATGATATTCACACTTGAATTGGTTGTGGTACAACGTGTATATATAGATACAGTGGAACCTACTCGAGATATTTATCTAAATACAAAATACAATACAAAATACAATTATCTTTTATCTGTATATAATAGAATGATTGGAAAAATTATAATGATATTCACATATGAATTGGTTGTGATACAACGTGTGTATATATAGGTATAGTGAAACCTACTAGAGATATTTATCTAAATACAAAATACAATTATCTCTTATCTGTATATTACAAATATCGTTTATCTCTTGTTACCTTGTTGCACACCAACGTAAGTGGCACTGACGTTGGTGTTCAACAAGGAACGCCGGTGTCACCGACGTTTTTTTCACCCGAAAAAATATTCAATAAATGAGTGTAAATAGTAATTTAGTGTGTCCCGATAGAACCCATAAAAAAATGTACTACTTTTCTCCTCTATATTCTTAGAAATCAAAATATTTAGGCTTTCATTATTACGTATTTGATGCATCCTTAATATATTGGCCATAATTAACGTCCGGATGAGGCCGCCGGTTGATAACAAAGTTTCCGGCTTCTTCTGTATCTCCGGTGTGGGTAGAGAATAGATTTCAATTTTCCGACGCGATTTTCCCGGTATAATATGGTAAGAATATTCATTTTTGTATTTTTTTTATGGGGTATGGGTGTGGTTTTTTTTTTAAATATAATAACTAGGTTATAAGAAATCTGAATCTGTTTGGATATCTTAATTTTGTATTGTGCCTTTAAATTAAATTACAATGTACTGTATTATGTTATATGCATTATGTGTCAATGTGTCATTGAAATGGCATCAAGTTTACTACACCACCCTACCCTATTCTCTACCCTATACCCACTAATAACACATGTGTTTCATTTCTTCTTCTTCTTTTTTTTTTTTTGTTTGTTATTAACCGTGCCTTTTCTTTTCAACTTCTTCTTTTTGTAATTATTTTTATTTCTTAAGGTTTGACTGCCATTTTAATGTTGTTAATTTTTATTAATTTATGCAACCTAATAAGAAGATTAATAAATTTATATCAGGTGAGGCACTTTTTTTTATTTTAATTTTTTACTAAATACTGAAATCTTTATTTATTTTGACCAAATATCTAAAAATAAAAATTCAACAACACTAAAACATCCGTCCGTTGATTACGATTTTTATGTATTTTACGTAAGCTTACCCTCGTTTTTTCTAGAGCATCGATGACGTGAGTTAGAGTCTTGTTGACTGCATAACTGTTGCTTGAGTTCGTTGAAGATTTATACAAAGTCGTCAGTGCCGAAATGAGGTGAACCTGCACCATGTCGGTGGTATGAGCTGGTGATTATCTTACTTTGAACATATCATATGAGACAGTGGACGACCTGCGCAATGTGGATGTATTACGAACGTCCTACATTTCGTAATGGCCACTTTTTTAAGGTCAAAGTATGTCCAAGACCCAATGTATTGCTGAACTCGTTAGGACCGTTTTACTTAGAAGACCAAACTGTGTCTTTGAGCGCCACCACATGTATGAGGTCGAGTTTTACCTACGTCATTGATGCTCATGAGATAAATAGGGTAAGTTTGCGTAAAATACATAAAAATCGTAATCAATTGACAGTTACTTTAGTGTTGTTGAATTTTTATTTTTAGATATTTGTTCAAAATTAACAAAGATTCCGGTATTTACTGAAAAAACAAATGAAAAATAAGCCTTGCCTCACCTGATACAAAATGGAAATGATGATTTATATATTAATTTATAGATTTACAAATCTTCTTATGAGGTTTGCATAATTTTATTAAAAGTAAATGAAACATTAAAAAGGTAGTCAAACCTTAAGAAATAAAAATTTCAAATTAAAAAAAAGAAATGGTTATTAATTAGTAACAAAAAAAAGCGAAAAATTAAATTTAAAAAAAAAAATGAAACGCAAGTACTGTTTTTAGTGGGTATAGGAGAGAGAATAGGAAAAAGTGGTGTACAGGAAACTTGATGTCCATTGAAATGGTCATTGTCAACTATCTTCGTTTTGGGAAATTCTATGCCACGGTCTCCGTGGTGTGAAACCAAAAAAAGCAGCAGCACCCAAACGAGAGATTTTATGTTTCAGTGGTTGTAGAAATGTTATATTAAATGGTATACATTAGAGCCTTTCATTTTTACTCTTTTTCATATAATAGTTTTTCATTTTATACAACCTTCTTACCACAGTTGTATTTTAAAATTTTACCACCCAAATACATAGATCAGTACCATTATTGACGAAAAAAACAAAAATGACAGCTCAATATGAAATGTAGATGTATATATAACTGAATGCATTTTCATTTTTTTTCGGGAACATAGCATAACAAGTACCCTTTTTTTATGGGTCAAATACTCTCCTTTAGGTATACAAAAATCACAATACAATTGAATCGGAAATATATATATATGTTTTCAAACATATTCATGAATAGCTTTTTTATAAGAATATTTTTTTTAACTCAAACAACATATATTTAATAAAACTGTTAATAGTGTGAGTAGAAGAAAATGGGTAAATACATTTTTTTTTTTAGATGAGTCATTTATCGTATAAAACATATTGTGTATTATTTTATTTGTAAATCAGTTGAAAATGACCTATTTGTGAATTGTCTTTTATACGGAGAAATACATTCATGGACTTTCATTAAAATATAAATAAAAAAATTAAAGTACAACATGGGTTGGTTCCAAAGCCGTCCTTGGGGGCAAGCCAACAAAGCCGCGGCCTAGGGCCCCCACCAAAACCCTAAAATTTTATGGTCCACGTTTCATGTAATATAAGTGTATTCTAAGTCGATTTTTATGTTTTACTCAAGCTAAAAAAACCAGTAAGTCCCAATTTATAGCAAATTCAGTGAAAGACAATCTAATCAAATTCTGCTGCATTATTTATAATGTTCATCAATATAGTATACCTCAAAACTAGTTGTAATATATTATTTTTTTTATAGGGACGAAGGCTCTATTTTTTTTGGCCTAGGGCCTGTGATTTCACAGGGACGGCCCTAGTTGGTTCTAAAAGAGAATTAATCCGTAACTTAATCATAACAATGCTGTATGGAATGAATAAGAGAAAATTAAAGAACGGAAAAAACAAAAGAACGAAAACTAAAATAAAGAATGAAAAATAAAATAAAATAAACTAAGCATCTCCCTGATGGCTCTCTCGATCGCTATAAAGCTCGCCTCGTTGCTAAGGGGTTCCATCAGCGTCCAGGTGTTGACTACTTTGAGACCTTCAGTCCGGTGGTCAAACCTACCACCATTCGGGTTCTTCTTACCCATGCTACTTGTCATGGCTGGCCTCTTCGCCAACTCGATGTCAATAATACCTTTTTGCAGGGTTCTTTATCTGAAACAGTTTATATGCAACAACCACCTGGCTTCTCTGATATGGTGCATCCGAATTATGTATGTCGCCTCAATAAGTTATTATATGGCCTCAAGCAGGCCCCTCGTGCTTGGTACTATAAGCTTCGCTCCTATCTTCTTTCTGCGGGTTTCTGGAATGCTCACGCCGATGCCTCTCTTTTCGTTGGCACTCATTTCCTCTATGTTCTCATATACGTGGATGACATCATTGTTACTGGGTCGGACCATGATAAGCTCCAATTATTTATTCACAATACGGGTGCTCGGTTTTCTATCAAGGATCTTGGTCCGTTGACATGCTTTCTTGGTATTGAGGTTCTTACTACACCTAAGGGTCTTCTCCCGTGTCAACGCAAGTATATCATGGAGCTTCAATTCTCCTCAAATCATGTATGGATAAAGCTAACCCGGTCTCTACTTCACTTCCCTCCGACATTTTTGCTCTTACCCCGACCTCGGGGACTACACTGTATGATGCCACTCTTTTCCGCAGTATTGTTGGGAGTCTTCAATACTTACTATTCACCCGCCCTGATATTGCGTTCGCGGTCAACAAACTGGCTCAATGTATGCATGCTCCCACCGATACTCATTGGTCTTTTGTTAAGAGGCTTCTTCAATATCTCGTTGGTACTCTTGATCAGGGCTTCCACATTTTCCGCGACTCTCCTCTTGTCTTGCATGCATTTTCTGATGCTGACTGGGGTGGCAATAAGCCGGATTACACTCCCACCGGGGCTTATGTCGTGTTCTTAGGTCGCAACGCCATCTCTTGGAATTCAAAAAAGCAACGTACTGTCGCCCGCTCGTCAACTGAAGCTGAGTACAAATCTGTTGCTGATACCGTTGCTGAACTCAAATGGTTACTCTTTCTTCTTCACAATGTCGGATTTCCCTCCTCTCACGTCCCTGTTGTCTACTGTGATAACCTTGGTGCTACGCAACTGTCCTTCAACCCAGTCTTTCACTCCCGCATGAAACATGTTGCTATCGATTACAACTTTATTTGGGACCAGGTTAATCAAGGTGTAGTTTGTGTCACTCACGTTCCTGCTGGAGATCAAATTACGGATGTTCTCACTAAGTCTCTACCCCGTCTAGACTTTATCTCTTGCGTGACAAGTTGTGCCTTCGTCCCCACAGCCCAACTTGAGGGGGCGTATTGGAAATATTGTAGATATTACTGTAGATATTATTGTTATTAGTACTTGATTTGTTCACACTTTGTAATCATTATAATTGATACGGTAGTTACTATAGAAGATACCCACTCCTTGTAAAAATATTTGTGGTGTATAGTAATACAAATCATCAGTTCTCCAAACTCTGTCAAAAAGCCATTGATCCTGCACCGAAAGTGAGATGGGTAAAGGGCTTTGAGGTTATTTTTATATACACACGGGTGGATGCGTATTTTCGGTGCACTATTTTGGAACACCGAATATTTTCTTTTGGGCACTAGATTCAACTATACCTAAAGAAAGTCGCAAGTAAAGTAAAAAAAATTTGAGGGGAAGTATAGTAACTTTCACAATGAAAACTAATTAAGAAGCTAATGCATTATTATATTTAATTGAAAAAGATATACTAAATGATGTTTTAGTAACCGGAATGTTTTATAATATTAGACAAAATCAAAGAACCAAAAGGACATATATTTCAGGATGCATGAGTACGTGTGTACATCATATAAACTTTATTCATGATAAAAATAATCTTTATTATTATTTTCTGAGTATATATATTTCAGATTCACATGTATTGTGTATACCAAATATTCAGTATTTGTTGTGCCCTGCTAAAAATTAGTATAAAAATGCATTCAATTATATTTATATAATAATATATTTTTTTGGAAATTTACATAATATATTCAACTAGGTAAAGAAAATATGATAAATACAAGGGGGAGAGGTTTTTGTTTTTTGGTCAATGATAGTACTGATCTGTTTTGGGACTTTGGGTGCGGATGCTTTTTATGGTTTCACACCTATAAAAATATTTGTTTATTGCCTGGTGCACCACGGAGAGGAAAATTCTTAGGTGAGGACTCCCTACGGTGAAGACCCTGCTAGAGTTGCGCCATGTGTATGCTATTTTTGTCCTCTTGTACACATGGCGCAAATCTAGCGGGGTCTTCACCGTAGGGAGTCCTCGCATAAGAATTTCCCCCACGGAGACCGTGTTATAGAATTTCCCGTCAAAATGGCGTCGGCTCACCCATCTCAAGAAAAACAAAACCATTGAATTGTATACCACAAATATGGGAAATACTTATATGGTATATTCACATACATCGAATTAACAAGTAAACAATATGGACCATACAGTTTGAATTTTGTTTAACACTACAAGGCCTACAGCTTGCCACATGGGTGCACTCCGCATATGACGGTGCACCCAATAACTTCCCCACAAATACCTGATTTCAGAAAAGGTGCTAAGCAAAATGCGGCGATGTGACTCAGGAGGGTAGATGGTCAGATGCAAAATCCGGCTTATGAGTATGCGGACTGGTGGCGTTGGTGGCCGGCTCTCGGCGTAGGGACCCTTGTTCGGGTCAATTTGAGGATCCGTTGGACCGTTTGCGGGTTCGGCATATCAGCAGTCATCCGACGGTACGTTTTAAAGGGAAGTTCCTATAATAGCATTACCCCTCCACGTGAATGGAGTGACCACACCATTCCCGTTTCTCATCTGCCTACACGTGATTCAATGTTGGCACGCGATTCAGTGCTAGCACGTCTTAATTTGCACCCACGCATCATATATTGTTTCATTTCCTTAATCAACCATGTACTACAGTGTGTATATCCACTACACATAGTATGTCACTGGATTTTAATTTGCACCCATGCATCATATATTGTTTCATTTCCTTAATCAGCCATGTACTACAGTGTGCATATCCACTACACATAGTATGTAGTGGATGTATCACTAAACATTCTTATCCATTAATTTTAACCTATCTGCTTTAGTGTGTGGCTACACTTTAGGTAGTGTATGTATGTGCAATACAAAATATGTGTATTGCACATATCATATGTCGCAGTTGCTAAAATCAATTTTTTTTAATATGTCGTAGTTTCATTTTCAATACATATTTTAATACTATTTCCGCTTTTCAATATTACTTTTCAACTTCGTAGGCTCATTCAACCAATTAATTTTTCATATTCAATACACCTTTAGACTTTTCAAGTTTTTTTTGAACTTTATAATGAAAGTCAACACAATAAATCATTTTTTTAATCTATGTATTTTTCTCAAACGCGACATAGTAATCGAAAAAAAAAATTAAATTCCGATGAACATTAAAAAAGATGGGCTCAATACACCGCTAGACTTTTCAAGTTTTTTTTTTAACTTTATAATGAAAGTCAACACTATAAATCATTTTTTTAATCTATGTATTTTTCTCAAACGCAACATAGTAATTAAAAAAAAATTAAAATATGATGAACAGTAATAAAAAAAAAAGGGCTGCTGGGTGGATGAACAGTAGAAAATGGATGAACAGTATTAAAAAAAACTGGGCCACTAGGCCGATGAACAGTAAAAGAATATAATGTCAAAAACTATTAAATATAAAATACATTTCAACTAAAATATCACTCTACACATTTTAAGTACAACACAATATAAATGACGAAATTTAGGAAAAAAAAAATTGAAAAAAAAAAAAATTAAAATCCGATGAACAGTAAAATGCATGGGAGATGAACAGTAAAAAGAAGATGGGCCGCTGGGCGATGAACAGTAGAAAAGGGATGAACAAAAAAAAAAAAAAAGTTGGGCTGCTGGGCAGATAAACAGTAAAATGATGAACCAATGTAAAAAAAAAAAACACGTGTCACACCCTCACTCCCTCCCAAACACTTTCCTTTCTTATATATATATATATAAACATTTTTGTCAAGTATATTAGCCCATTTTTTTTTGGGAACTTTTGCCTAGTATCTCCATATGCACCGAAGTGACGGAATGATTGATCTAGACCACACAATTTGAATCCAAATAAAAAACATATGGTCTATGCAGGGGCGGCCCAATAAGGAAGCGGGTGAAGCATTGGCTTAAGGCCAAACCATCCCGGGGGCCTGAAAATACTTGTCTTGCAAACAAATGATAATTAACAACGATAATTAATAAATATTCAAATATTTTTTAGTCATCTTTTATAGTCCAGTTGGTTAGGATTTTTGGCTCTTACTTAAATGACTTGAGTTCGAGTCCCTGCAAAAGCAGCATTTTTTTTTCTGACCCCTTTAAACCACTTTGGGGTTTTTTTTTGTTTCTAATATTTCAGTAAATTTATTGACTTCTTTAAACCACTTTGGTCCTTTCGAACTCCGATATATTAGTACTATCCAATATATATATATATATATATATATATATATATAGCCCATTTTGAACCCTGATATATTAGCACTTTTCGAGGACCCTCCAATATATATATATATATATATATATATATATATACACACAGCACCACATAATTACTACTGACACCATTTTTTTCATTTACTTCTGGCCCCTTTAGAGCACTTGCATTAGAATCTTTAAAACATATAAAATCTGAATTTAACAGACTTAACCCTTCAGATCTATATAATATAACACTGCATTAGAATCTGTCAATTAAATCTTGAAACTCCAGATTTTGTGAAGCACTCTGTACGTCTACCGCAAAAGCCTTCGATCTGTACAGACGGAAACATTTGTATTTGTGGCTCTCCTTTTGACTTTTCTTAGCTTTTAATCTCTGATTTGTTTTTTTATTTTTATTTTTATTGTTAAAGAGTTTTCAATATTTAATGGTTACTTTAAATTTTGATATATGTTTTCTTCGAATTTTTTTATAAAGTGTTTACTTAAATATCTTTTTTTTTTTCGTGTCTTAAGAAAATCTAGTTTTTCTAATAAGTTCACAGAAAATATGATTGTTACACGTCTTCTTTATAAGGTGTTTAAGTAATAATGATTAATGACGCTGGAAAATATAATATATTAGAATCATATATATTATAATCATATATATAGTTAATATGTTAATACGTGGGTAATGAATAGTTCTCTACTTTTTAGAGTGATTAATATTGGTCTATAACAAGTAATCAAGTATTGTATTGGATTTATCTTCTATTAACTCATTATATGAAATATTACCTTCGTTGCGAGATAGATAGATAGATATATGTGTGTGTTTCTACATGAAAATATAATTTCTTTTGTATAATTAGTAGCTATCTAGCTTAATGTTTGTATAATAAAGTAGAGATTCCGATGTATTTGATCGTGAGTATAGATTCTGTAAAATATGCAAAAAATTGTGTTTGAATCAGAATTAGAGAATTTGTATGAAAACACTGATGCACATGCTCTAATTACTGTAAATATTTCACAAATTTAATGAAAATAGTTGAGAAAATTAATAGATAATCTGTAAATAGAGATTCTAGTGTATTTTGTCGTGGATAGAAAATCTGTAAGTTGAGATCCCGATGCAGTTGACCCTTTATAGAGATTCTGTAAAACTGGAAAAAGTGGTGTTTGGGTCTGTAAAATGAAGAATCTGTTAAGAGACACTGATGCAAGTGCTCTTAAACAACTTGGGCCTTTTGAAACCTGAAATATTAGCACCCTCCGATATATATTGGGCCTTTTGAAACCTGAAATATTAACACCCTCCAATATATATATATAAGCAATATATATATATATATATATATATATATATATATATATATATATATATATATATATATATATATATATATATCTGCACCACATAATTACTACTCACATCATTTTTTTATTTCATTTTTATTATTTCAGCCAGGCCATTAACTCATTTAAACATCTTTTGGGTCTTTTGAACCCTGATATATTAGCACTCTCCAATACATATATATATATGCGGTTTCTATCGGCACCACATAATATTTATTAACACCTTTTTTGTTCATTTACTTCTAACAGCATATATGTATTTCTTTTTTTACTTTCGGCACGACGATACGACGCGAAATGACTGACGTTCATTTTCGATAATAACTTTATTTTTTGGTTGAAAAAGACAAAGAAGAAAAGAAAAAAAAAAAATATATATATATATATATATATATATATATATATATATATATATATATATATATATATATATAAACTTCGAACTAAAAGACCTAAATATTCTGCAAAAGAGATGTTTAATTTTACTACTTTGAAAGTATGTTTTGAGGCTAGCAATAAATTGAATTTTGTATCTACGAATGTTAAAAATGTGATATTGAAGTAATATTTTATAAAATTTTTATTTTTTTTTAAATATAAAAAAAAAAACTTCGAACTAAAGAGACCTAATCCTACAACTTTACCGAAGGCTCAAAAATTTCTAAGACTGATCCTAAGTATATATGCAATGCCACACGTATCTTTACATCAAATAAAGACACCACCGAAAAAGCTCCCTATTTTTTTTTTTAATGTGGACGCAAGAATGCAGCACAGTCTCCTACCGGTTCCTGATCTGCTGCCGGCACACGATTCAAGGCAGGCACGCGGTTATATATAACAACCTACGTACATACAGCAACTTCATTCCTCAATCTCAACACGGTCTTAATTTCTTATCACGTACAGCACAGATGATAAGCAGCTCGCCGAATCCATCCTTCTCACCCTCTTCCCTTCTCTTTTTTCTTTTGATATACTACTCAAATTCTCAAAAACACAAAATATATAAAAAGGTTTCTGTTTGGATGTAATCGGGTTCTATCTGTTTAAAGGTCCGTCTAACCTTTACTTATCTGCTTAGCTACTCTGTTTAATTTAATGCATCTGTTTGAATCTCGATTGGCTTATGTTAATAAATTGTGTAAATTGAAATCTTGATGTGTGCGTGTGTGTGTGTGAAATCTGATGCTAAATTGGTCTTGTTTGTCTGCATGATTTAATGTGTGTTAAAAGTGTTTAAGTGAAAAAGAAAAAATATTTTTTTGTGTGACAATCTGAACCTGAGTATTCTATATATCATGTTGGCTACTCTGATTATCTCCTTGGGAAAAGTTAAAATGGAGATATGCATATTCTATTTTTGAGTCTTTTGGATCGTTTATTATGTGTGGGTTGCTGACAAATGTTAAAAAAAATAAATTTCAAGTCGAAATGACTATTTAGTTCAGTGAAATTGAAAAATGGTGAAAATGGATAAATTATTATTCCACTAAACGATTATGCCTCATCTTATGTTTATTGTTTTTGCTTTTGTTTTAGTGAATTTGTTTAGTAATTGATTTGTTCGATATTAAAATGTTTTAATGAATTATATTTAATGGATTTGTTTGACAGTGGATTATATTAAAATGATTTGCTTGACATGGAAATCATGTCTTTTGCAGCAATCGTAAAGAAAGGTGGGAGTACTATTCACATGAGTACTCACGCTATAAGCTTAACATAATCTAGAGAAAGGGAAATATATAAAGTGTTTTAGTGTGGTGTTAAAGTTTTGATATCCTCCTATAGTAAATTTAAGAAGTAAGCACTAGCACAAAATCACAAAGCAATTTTCGATCAGTCCACAATCTGCAATTATATATGCATCTTTCTTACCTTGATTTTTCTTTTTCTTTTTTTTTCTTTATTGAGGGGAAATTTTTTCTGATTTAACTTGCAATTTTACCCTTGAATTTTCAGTCCATAATTAAGTTGTTTTGAATTTAAACAAATGCAGATGGCATCCATTGGTAGAGATGATTGGACAAAAATAAAACTACATTATCATTTGTAAGGGCCCTAGAAAAGCGAGATTGACTAATGGACGTTCTCGGAGCGACAATGATTGGATGTATATCTCAGATATGATAGTTGAGGAAAGAAAAGACGATGACGGGAAATGGTGCTCAATATACGAGTTAAAACACAAATTCGAAGAACTTACTTTGAAATGGTCAATTTTAACGGCATCATTAAACACGAAACCGTGATGGAGACAATACTGATTTATTCGGGTGACATGAAAAATTGATTCGGTGAAACTTTCAGCGTGGGATATAAAGGTATGTGATGATAGTATCATTGTAAATGAGAGTTATTAAAGGGAATGATAATCTCTACTTGCCTACAAGTCTTAACCATATTCTAGTTGCTCTCTCTCTCTTTTTTTTTTTTTTAATCAATCTTTTGAAAGGCCTGTAATTAATTTCGTTGCTTTTCTTTGCTTTGCTTTCGTGAGCATATGAGTAAGGGATTAGTACTTCTCATTATAATTTTTCGAATTGAAATGAACCCATTTGGCTGGTTGAATGATCTTGTCAGGCTTGTCAATGGCGTTTCTCTTGTTGCTAATAAGGAGGCCGTAGCTCGCCAAACCTATGACCGGAGCTCCCAAACACTGCTTAAGAACACTATCCTTTCCGCCACCAATCTAACCGGTCTAACAAAGGGCAGGATTCGCCGTGTGCCGCCTACCTCTGGCAATGGGGAATTTCAGAGGCCTTGTATGCCGCGGCAGAGTCTCAACGGATTTTCGTGTTTCCGAGGTTAATTCGGCGGTTTCAAGCTGTTGATAAATTTGCTGGGTAAGTTGCCCTCACATGATCTTATCTTGCCTTCCTTCTTTCAATGCCTTAAATCTTTAATACATTCAGGATCATGAACATGTACTGTTTGATGTTCAGTTCAAAAGAATTGACTTGGCATTTTGAAGGTTTGCTGGTCTTGGCGCGAGACTCGTGTGGGGAACATTGCAAGAATCTGCTAAGAGGCTTGTCTGTGGTACAACTAATTCACAAGGAAATCATTCTGTTATTTCCCCCTTCTTGTCCGAAAGAAATGCAGAACGTGTGGCTCTTGCATCGTGCAGAATTCGTGGAGCAGCTCTAAAACTAGGACAGATGCTCGGTAACATCCCGAATAAAAATGTGATTATGCATTTAATAACTCTCATTGACAAGGATATATAAATGAATGGAACTGGCTGTTTTGCATAGCCGTATGTGTCAACTGTATGATGAGTATTTAAAGTTGGTAGCCAAACGGAAAAAGGTTTAAATGAACCAGAACACCACGGCTTCAATTTGGCCCACAAGATTTGGGGTAAGAGAAAGAGCAGGTCTATTGAGAACCATTTCCGTCGTCATCTTTTCTTTCCTCAACTATCATATCTGAAATGTATATCCAGTCATTGTTGTCCTGAGGACGTCCATTAGTTAGTCTCCCCTCACTATCGAGCTTTTCTAGGGACCCATACAAATGATAATGTAGTTTTTTTTCGGTTCCAATCATCTCTACCGGTGGATGCCATCATTATTTGTTTAAATTAAAAAATAATTAAAATTGGCACGTCTTCAAATATGTCTACATGACCTTTTCAGAATTGATGTTTGGATACTTACTTGAGAATTTTATATATGACATCAAACAAAGGAAAAGATTTTTTGAGGTCACACAAGAATCTAATCTTTGGATAAAAATTCATTCAAGCGCAGCAATTGTCTAGTACATAGAGTATTTATATGCTACCACCAGGTTGCTATTCTACCATGCACAATATCTAGCCAAGTGTACCAACATAATCTACCATATATACTTCCCTATCTTAGTCACCAATACATCACACAATTACATCTTTACCCCTTAACACCCCCCTTCAAACAGAATGGAGGTTGAACCACATTCATTTTGTCTCTAAACTGAGCAAATTTGGAGGCACATAGAGTTTTAGTGAGTACATCTGCTATCTGTTCTAAGGAGGGAATAAACTGCATTGTCAAATGTCCCTGTTTAGCATGATCTCTAATGTAATGCACGTCAATCTCCACATTTTTGGTTCTGGAATGAATGACTGGGCTGCCTTTTGTTTAGTGGTGTTGGTGTTTGGGAACAGAAAGGATATATAAATGAATGGAACTGGCTGTTTTGCATAGCCGTATGTGTCAAATTAGGCTGAATCTTACCCTGTGTGTAATCGACGATGTGTTCATCGATTTTAATTTTTTTCCCGGTACATCGACGACGTGATCGTTGATCCTTCATGCAATTGTTTATCTATTCGCCGTTGTTGCTCGTGTGTTGTTTCGTATTTGTCGATTTTCTTCGGTACATTAGCGACTGTGATCTTTCATTCCTCGGGTAACAATTTTTACTGATCGCTGCATTTTGGTGTTGTTGATCCCCTTGTTGTTACGTGCTACTACAAAAGAAAAACCATTATTTGTTGTTTGCTATTGCTGCATTCTAAGTGCTGAAAAGTATGTTGAAAAGGTGTCCTAAACTAATCGGGTTGGACTGGATCTGACCAGGTCGAGTCATTTACAGTCTATATAGTTAATGTAATAACTTTATTATGATTAATAAAAGCACTTTTGTTATCATATATTTTTGTTTATCTTTTTGAACCAATTATGTTAATTGAATATATAGTAACGTCCTTAGTATTAAACTGTGATATAGAAACCATGATTGTGATTATGGTTGACGATATCTCTAATCACTTTAATAAGTTTGATATTTAAAAGTCTCTAGTCGTATTTACTGTCAAACATGACATTGGTAGTATTATTAGACTAGCACATACTGAATGTCTTCTGTCTTATTGAAGCTATGGATAGATCTTGTCTATCGAAGTATAGAGACATTTGGAATGTACGTGGACGTGTATTGGATAATGCGTGCGTTAGACTGACCAACTTATATTAAGTGTCGCAGTATGTGACAGTTGTGTAATTATCCCGAGACCGGAGTCTACATGGCATCACGGTGTGGATAGTCATGCTTTGACACTATTAAGGTTTCCCCTAGCCATGGAGCGATCATGCGGTAGTGCTCAGGTATGATATTGAAGCATGTGTATGATACATGTTTGTTCGTCCGGAAATCGCATATCCTATTAGTAAGAGTGAATATCCGAATTGACTTTCATATAAACAATGTCTAACTCTCGTGAATCTTTGCAAAATGTGAATAAATGAGTTATTCCGAGAGAGCATTATATCCAGATTATAAGATACGATCATTGATGTACTGACACTCGAGAGACGATTGTATGGATATTGTAACAACGATAGGATACTATTTACACAGTAACTGTTTCACATGAAAGGTAGTAGTCATCGCTTTTGACTCTTCCGATGATTGGGGGTCACAGCGTGTTGTTAGACGCTATTCCGTAATCGTTAGGCATGAAGGGCATTTTCGTAATTTTCACTTTGTGTCTACGGCCAACATATTCAGAAGCCTATCGGGTCACACTCATAAGAACATCTAGCCGGATTAAACTGCAGTATAGTGATAACCAAATAAGGAAAGTTTATATCGACTATAAAGTGATATAGTGATTAAATTAATATGATGGTATTTATTTATTATGAATAAATTAAATACAAGATATTAATTATACTAATTAATTAAAGAATATTCCGGATGCCAATTTATTGGTATATGGGGCGACACTTTTAAGTGTATAAGATATACTTGGATTGTGCAATTTAATTAATGGTATTATCATATATTAATATTAGATATCAATAGATTTATGAAAAATAGATTTATGGTAATATGATAAAGACAGTCAATATTAGATATTGACAATATTTGAATTTATTTAATATGAGATATTAAATTAAATGAGATAAATCTTAATCTATTTTCCTTATTTTGCTACTAAATTTTTTTCTTTCTTCCAATCTACTAAGAAACTTCTACCAATCAGATTGGGATCTACAAGGGGCGCAGGTCACCCTATTTAAGGGAGGCTTGGCTAGCTCTTTTGAAACATCACAATTAGAAGAGTTCTAATTTACAAATTAAACTGAGAGCTTCTTAAAGAGAGTTTTAAGAGAAAGAAAATGCCAGTCTAGCAGCTAGGTTTTCTAGTAGCTATCCAAGGAGGATTCCGGTGAGGTGCTCGTGTGGATATTGATAGAGGCAGGACACGTGGACGGCTTGCGCGCACTACTACTCTCCCTAGATGGTCAAAACGTCGATCTTATAGATCAAGCAAGATAATCACCGTCTACTATCTAAACGTGTTTATTGTAATAAACGAAGTCGATCTTGGGATCGAAAATCAAATTTTAAATTCTGCTGCGTTAAAGTAGTTGATTTCCTCATAGTGATATCAGAGCGAACTTCAAACTTAAACAATAAGCACTAAGTAAATTGCGTAGTAATTATGATAGATGCCAGATCTAAAATCGCTAAACGCAAATAATAATAATAATAATAATAATAATAATAATAATAATGCGTCGCCCCTTTGTATCGGCGTCGGCCGGTTGTTTCATGGGGGACATCGATTTCGTTTTTCTGTTTTATGATATTTCATAGTGCATTGATATCTTTTTATCTAGTTGGTATCATGTGACTAGCTAATGGTTCAAATAGATTGGATCATTGGGATGTCATATGGCATTAATTGGTAATATGATTTGCCAATAAATAATCTGGTTCTTTTCAAAATTTTGTTTGGAATAGGCTTAGACCCTTTTCAAAATATTTGATTTTGGAAAAAGCTTAGGCGTAGAACTTTTTCAAAATTTTGATTTTGAAAAGGGCCTAAGTTGGTGCATTTTGGTTTTAGAAACCAAAAACATCAATTTTTTTTATTAGGAATCAAAAGGAAAGAAACTAAAGAGACCTAATTTTAATTTTGATTGAATTTGAATAGTTCCGATTGATTAAAATTAAAATTGACATCGATTTAAAAATTAATCGTTAATTTTATTTTGATTAAAGTCGCTTAATTAATTAAATGTTAATTAATTAATTAATTGAATTGACAAATAAGACGCAAGTTGGTAAATTTAAAATTTAATCTTTTTCATAAGAAAGTCCATAAAAACAATAAGTTTACTCAGCAGCTGACCAGGAAAATGAATTCACATTTAATGTATGATATTATACATGTTAATTTCTCAGTATGGCAGTACATAAATTTCTTATGGTTCATTGTTTTTTTAAAATAATAACTATGCATTTCTTAAAATTCATTTCCATGCATGGATTAATATCGGCTCACAGTGGTTTCACGTTCGCTTTTCTGGTGATTATGGTATCAACGATTGAGATCAAATTTGTTGTTTTCATATAAATTTTTTGGAAAGAGAATATCAAATGAATTGATTGGTTCTACTCACCCAACGACAAGGTATGGTTTATCCGAAAATTCTTTTTGCTGATATTTTGTCTATTTAATGGGGAAGATAAAATTGATGTGATTAATCTTTAATTATGATGCCTGAGTAGGGTTTGCATTTTGACAAGTCTCAAGTGAATAGCTTAAAAAGAGTCATGAGGTAATGTCGATGTCAATAAGACATTGACCCTGTGTTGATACTTTGTGTTCAAGTTCCAATAGGAAAAAAAAAATGTGTGGGTGCGTATATTTCGTACCCGTAAAAGAAAAAGTAATGTCGATCAATTTAAACTTCTGTAACAAATGATGGTTTTTTTCAGCATTAGATTATCACTTTCACATGGCAATTTATCAATAAATTAACGCATGGGATGATCACTTGATTTGTGATCATGCTGGTAATGGGTATGATGGCTATCAGTACAAGTTTGTTGGTTGTTTGCACTTTTTCAGCTGTTCTTGATATGCTTCGTTGTTTTGTTTAAATATTGTTGCTTCTCGGCTTCTTCTTTTTTTGCCTGAATTTTCACTCCTTGCACAAGTATTTTTTGGTGAAGCCTTTGCTTTCTTTTACTACTGCGGCTGTGGTTGATTTTTCGTGGTAAGCTAGATTCTATTGTTTCTCATTATTTCTGCTTGCTGAATTTTATTCATTTTCACTCCTCCATATTTCTTCTCCGTAAGCTATTTTCATGTCTTTCCTTGGTCTACTTCATCGGGATTGAGTGACATAAATCCGGATTTGGATCTCTCATGCCCGTGTTGTTGGTGCTTGCTGCTTTTTGGTTTATATGCTGGTAGGATCTACTCTATTGCTTCTTGCGTTTTTGTCGGATGTTATGGGGTGACGGAGTTTCGGGAGCTTTGTCAAAATACCATTTTTGAGAAATGCCGTTTGTTGAACTACCACTCCATTGTCAAAATACCACTCCGTGTTTCCGGCGTTTTTCGCGTCTCCATTGTTTCCGGCAGCCTTCTAAACCCTAATTGGGAAGGGGAACCCCAATAGGTGATTTGTGTACCCTAAGATCGTGGACATTCATGTGGCAGGGGTGAAGATCTGCGTTTTTCCGGCGAGAACCAAAATTGCCTTAAAGTGGTAAATTGACAAATAGCACATAGAATGGGTGGTATATTGAAAAAAAATCCCCGGAGTTTCATGCTTCACATCTTTTTTGTGGGTGTTGGGATCTCAGTAAATATGTCAGAATTATAACATCATAATGCATTGTTTATTGATATTGATTTTTAGAATAGCTATTACAAGATGTTTATATAGAGAGCCACAAGGGCTATGAACGGAAATACAAAAATAAATATAAAATCCTAATATAAAATGACGGCACAGTCCATATTGTCTAATACGCTCCCTCAAGCGAACGGCGCTGTGCGAAGACCAAGCTTGGAAATAAAGCAGCAGCTACACGAGCAAATCTAATTATATCTCCAATAGGCCCCCTCAAGCACATGGGAGCGCAGCAGACATGAAGCTTGAAACCTGTTGGCGTTGATGGCTGTCGAAGGGAGGGATATACCCGAAAGAGAACCGATGATCAACCTGTGGGAATAGGAGGGAGGGATATACCCTTGCAGAAAAATAAATTTTTTTTTTGTTTTTTTTTTGTTTTTTTTGTTTTGTTTTGTTTTTTTTTTTTTTGATATACCCATGCAGAAAAGAAAATATTTTGGGATATACCTTTGCAGAAAATAAAATATTTTGGGATAGACCCATGCAGAAAAGAAATATTTTGGGATATACCCATGCAGAAAATAAAATCAACCCGTTGGAGAGGGAGCAGTGGCGGAACCAGAATTTACTATGGGGTGGTCTTGGTTATTTTGGGGTGGTCTTGGTTATCAGTTTGGTCTTTATTATGGTGTACTACAAACATATTCTCACTAGTTTTTTTTTGGGTGGGCTTGAGACCACCCCAACCATCACTTGGGTCCGCCCCTGAGAGGGAGTCGTCATCGCAGCGGCGGAAAAGAGAAGATCCGGCGGCGGCAACCCAGCAGCGGCGGCTGCTAGGGTTTGTCAGAAGTTGAAGAGGGAGTCGTCATCGCAGCGGCGGAAAAGAGAAGATCCGGCAGCGGCAACTTAGCAGCGGCGGCTGCTAGGGTTTGTCAGAAGTTGAAGAGGGAGTCGTCATCGCAGCGGCGGCAAAGAGAAGATCCGGCGGCGGCTGCTAGGGTTTTTCTAGAAGTGGAAGAGAGAATCGTCATCGCATCGAGCCTGAGGGTGGCGGCGGCGGCAAGCCTGAGGCTGGAAGAAATTAAAAGGGAAAAGAGCAGAGGAATTTGCAGAGGAAGGAGAAATTCATGCGAAGAAGAGAAAAAGATTTAGGGTTTAGGATCGGATCTCTGATACCATGTCAGAATTATAACATCATAATGCATTGTTTATTGATATTGATTTTTAGAATAGCTATTACAAGATGTTTATATAGAGAGCCACAAGGGCTATGAACGGAAATACAAAAATAAATATAAAATCCTAATATAAAATGACGGCACAGTCCATATTGTCTAATAAAATATTGTAACTACAACTCTTAAATTTGTAGCAACAACTATATTTGATGCTAACATTTTGCATGTTCTTTGTAGATTGCTTGGTTTGGTCGCATTTCTTTGTTCTACTTTTGGGTATATTCATTTTGGTAATGGAACACAAAAATGTCTTTTCGTGTTGATGGATTTTCTATAGCTTTTTTATTCATCTTCTGTTAGTCATTCAGATTTTTAGGTTAGGGATTTATTATTTGTTTTGTCGCAGCTCAGAGAAGTCGTATATGCTTTGTTATGCTTTTCCTTCAATGTTTTAGTTTGTCCGAGATTTTGCCTCTGTTTTATATTCAAATTTTGTTATATGCATCAGATATTCGGTGATCTTAATGGTTTAATAACATTAGTTAGTATTTTATTTGGTTGTTTGGTTAAATGCTCTTTAGGTGACGAGTAATGATACAGGCACAACGGTTGTGGCATAACGAGTATGACTGAGACTCAAAATCACACCAATTTCTCCTTTGGTTTATAAATAACAAATAAAAAAAAACAACCACCACAAAACATAGATGATACTTTTGAACTTGCTAAGGATGCTGCGCAATAGGAAGTGGGGCCGGGGGAGTGGCCAAGGGAAGGGGAGGATAAGTGGCTTGGAATTTTTTAGGACCGAGTGTTTTTAGTTAGGTTGGGGAGTGCTGAGAATCATTATATGTTTCTAACTGTACAATGACTTTTATTCAAGTTATTAGTGTTTGACGATGATTATTAATTATAATGATCGATACGAGGTTTATTTATTTAACTACTATACTGTTTGATTATTATAAGTTGTTGAATATTAGTTTGATGTTCGTTTAAGTTCAATATATATTTTCAATGTTGATTATAAGTGATTGAATATTAGTCTGATGCCTAATTATGTTCAGTATATTGTCTAATGATCTTTATAAGCGATTGAGTATAAATATGAGGCTTATATAAGTTACTTATAGTGTTTGATAATAATTATTAGCAATTGAAGATGATTTTGATGTTCATTTAAGTTTATTACATTTTTAGTTTCAATTAAGAGTGTTGCATGATCAATTAGATGTTTATTTAAAATCAATTTAGTGCTTCATGATAAATACATGTGGTTGAACAATTATTTAATGTACATTTGAGTTTGGTATAGTCTCATACAAAAGTTCAGTATAGTGTTTAATGATGATTATATAGTGATACGCCTGATCCGCCCCGCATTATCGGGTCCATCCTGCGGCCATAACATTATAGAAGGTCACCGGCCCGACGAGTCCGCATACATCTAAGTTAGACAGAGAATGAAGACCACTGAACGAGATCCGAAGCAATCGGGGGCCATCAGTCCGCCCCGCATGAGTACAAGCCTGCATAATGGGGTGAGCTAGCTGACACATGATGATCACAAGACAAAGACTCGAGAAATAGCTAAGTGTTGGGTCCGCCCCGCATCGGACCCACCACGATAGCAACCTAGTTTAAATAGCATCATATCATGCTTTATTATGCCTTATCGTCATTAACTTAATCATGTTTAGTAACTCGCATATATATGGAGGCTCAATATTCTATAAAAGCATACACACTCTGCCAATTTGTCGACATTGAAGCTCATCCCTATTTACTGTTTTCCGACCACCATATATCCCATCACGCCGTCGTGCACCACCGGCTTTTACATAAACACACAGCCAGATATCCACTACACAAACACCGCACTACCGTGATAATTTCGACATTGTCACATAGATTTGATGTTCATTTTACTTTATTTCAGTGTTTAATATTGTTAATGTGATTGAACATGGAATTTGGTGGGTATGATGTTTTGTGTTATTTATGGTGTTTGATGATTATTACAAGCGATTGACCTTTGTTTTAGGTTTTCTAAAGCAAGCCGAGCACCCAGACTATGTAGACCGACGGTACTGGCTCCCCAGGGTTTACAAAAGGCTACTTTCAAGTCTCTACGGACACCAACCTTCGAGCATAAATTACTACAAGTGATTGACCAATGTTTTAGGTATTTTAAAGCAAGCTGAGCATGCATAGCTCTTTTTAGTAGAGGAAGATTTGAATTCTTTGGCATTAATATGATGTATAATTAAGTTTATTATAGTGTTATGGCAGGGCCGCCCCTGGCATTTATCGGGCCTAAGACCAAGTCGCCGAATTAGGTCTTTTAGTTCGAAATTTTTTTTCCCTAAAAACATACATATAATTGTTTTTTTGGGGCCTTTATCGATTTGAGTACATTTTTTTGGGCCTTTATCAATTCCGAAAAAAAATTAACACATTATATTAAATTGGATCGGATTGGATCTACACGAATTTTTTTTTTCTTTTAACGAAACATGTAATGTTGGGCCCCCGGCGCCATTGGGCCTAAAACCACCATCTCCTCCGCCTTATTGGAGGGCCGGCCTATACATATGAATGTGTTTGAAGTCGCTAAGGTGGAAAAATAGATGATTTTTAGTTTGAAAAGAAATATAAATGAAATTGTGTAGTCTTGGTATTACAATATATATATTAAACTTAACAATCTTAACTTTAAATGTTTGTTAGTTTGGTGGTGGGTTTTGCCATTTATTTAGTGTGGTGGTGTGTGTTCGATTCTGGTTGATGCATGTTTTTTATAGTCTTTTTGCTAACAGAAAAAGAATAATGAAATGTCAATTTGGAAGGGGAAAAAAAAAAAAAAAAAGGCAACGAAAGGAAATTAAGGGTGTATTTGTCTTTAATGAATGTTTTTATTTTTAGTTTTTCTTTTAAATGATCAAAGCTTATGTAGTTAAAAAAAGTTGGAGAAAAGCTTATCTAAGGCATTTTCCCTTGTTCTAATTCTGGAATCTAGAAATAATATTAGAGTTTGTCTTCTAATTGAGTCCTAATTGTGAAATAGAAATAGTATTAGAGTGATTGTTCTAATTGAGACGCTTTGAACAATGTTTTTTAAGGGGGTGAATAAAATTCTCTACGAGCTAAGAGATCGTTCAGTGGGTTTTATTGGTGGAAGATGAGATTATATATTCAACTACGTCAAGCTCTTCCAAGCTATATGTTATAACATAATACAAATATATTTGTACATCGAATAATTTGATTGGAATGTAATATTATCCCATGTAAGGCATGGGTTTCATGAGCGCAAATTTGTGTACCTATATCAATATGGAGAGATTTAATCTTTCCGGCTGTGCATCGCAGGGGTTTTAGACTAGTATATGGTTTTGCCACGTGTAAGACTGTGATTAAATATCGAAATGAAGGGGTACTATTAAAGGCCCTTCTTTCCTCCGCAAAACCATAGTAGTAAACAAGTTGGAGCCCAAAAAAATTTATTCTATCCCTCTATCTCTAGACTTACTAAAAATAACTCGCAGAAACGCTCCATACAGATTACAAGGAAAATCTATATTTTTAACATATCCACACTGCCCACTATCTCTTCCTCATAGATTATTTATTTAATCTATTAAAAGATTTTAATATATGTTATGCTAGAGTATGCACTGAACCTCACCTGAACGGTGAACCACACCTACACTGCCTGGTTCAACTTGAAAACAAGTTAGACACGAAGGACCCTAGGTTCTTCGACATCAAAGACCCCAATGGGCTGCAATCATATCATCCCAACACTTAGGTGCCCAGAAGTGATGCAAAGGTGGCTGATTACATCACCAAGGGGGGGGGGGGGAGGGGCAATTTCAAGAGAGAGGAGTGCTAAAGGCTTCAAGAAGAAGCCCTAAAAAATCTAGGGATGATATATGGTCAACAATTATAAATGAGGCCACATCCAAGTCTGACTTCCTTACCAGAGTGCAGGCTGAACAACCATTCATCTGGGCTACCCAACTCAGGAATCTGGAATATGCTGCAAATTCCAGATGGCCAGAAATACAGCCTGAGTATCAGCCCAGATGGACCAATTTTGTTAATGTCCCCCAAGGACTTAAAGATTGGGTGGAACAAATTTGTTTCTGGTAAATTTCTTCAACTTACAAATGACTGGGGGTAACCATATAGACATGGAAGATGTCATTTGGGCCCATGAACAAACACTAATGGACCTTAATGAACGTTATTACAATATTAGGGATGAATTACATAATGACCGTTCTTCTCCACCACCTGCAGGACCCGGAGAACAAACCGGACCACCCCCTGTCAATGATAATTGAAGGCCCAACCAGAACGGGAAAAACAGCTTGGGCTAAAAGTTTGGGGCGACATAATTATTTTTGTGGTAGTATAGATTTTTCTCCATATGATGTACATGCCCTTTATAATATTGTAGATGATATCCCCTTTCAATTTTTTTCTTACAAAAAAGAATTGTTGGGTGCTCAGAAGGACTTCACTATAAACGACAAGTATTGTAAGAAAAAAAGAGTACCGGGGGGTTATGTGACACAATTATCAAACATATTTCAAACATACTTAATACTTAAGAAAATCCAGACATACTTAATACTAAGTGGTTATATGACACAATTATCAAACATATTTCAGTGTAAATATCACTTACTATATTCAGATTAAGTGATAAGCGTTGTTAACAAACATGACCAGATTCAACGGTGTTAGCAATTTTTATTTTTAAAGATTTGAAAACAGTTACTAATAAAAAAAATTTAGGAGTTGCCATTGTAATTTTATTTCTATAGAATGCCGATTGACATTGTTTAGTTTTGATTTATGAAGCACCGAGACTTTAATTTGAGTGTCGTACGCAGTGACCGACACTTTTTTGACACGACACGCTTTGACAGGTGTTGGTTGACTTAAATAATTATACTAATTACTCCCACCGTTCCTTTTTATATGTCGCTGAGAGAAGATTTACACAGATTAAGAAAGTGATTAATGTGTCGTAATTATATTATTGGAAATGTTTTTTTTATTGAAGATGTAAATAAATGAGTTTTTAGTATTGAAAATGTATATTTTTATTGAAGATATAAATATTTTATTGGTAAAGGAGGAAAAAATATTTTTTGATTCATAAATAATAAAACATAAAGCAAATAACAAGGTTATTAAAATAAAAAAATAAAAAAAAAAGGGACAAACAAACCAAAAATTGCGGCTGAGAATGTACACAGCTCTATGCACCTCACCTCCTGTATCGTCACTCATGTACCGTAGGGGATCCTATCCAAATAGAGATCCTATCCAAGCTAGAGGCGGCAGGTTTTAGATAATATAGTAGTACTAGTGATATGGGACGCCATGCAACGTACGGAGTGCCCATGCTATACAGTTTTACTTATTGTGTGCTATTAAATCTTTAGCAACTTATTAATTTCCTAATAGAAACACATGATTCTTTGAGGCACACAACACGGCAAAATCGAGTGTCAAAGGCAACTGATCCAAGCATTTTTGTAGGAGTGTTTGTTACATGAGCAAACTCCCCATACAGGGAAAGATATAAATAACTATTACTAATTTACTACACATTTTCTATGACGCAAACCAATGGCTTCTAATAATATATTATTATGTGTACATCCCAAAAGATGCTATTAAGTGTTGTTTGAGTAGGGTAGATAATAAGACGAAACTGATTTTGCTTTAGCATTCTCTTGATCTTCATAGCAGTGTATTTAGCGGACCCACAAGCAGCAGCCATACATTGGAGTAGCGCATCATCATTAAAAGGTTCTATCCTGAAAGTCTCTTCTGCGTATATCTTACCGTCACAAAAAGAGAGAACTCTATTACATTCAGAAGGACTCGCATCGTGAGGAATCTTGAGAGTGTATGTATCAAACTAAACGACGACTTTATCCAAAGAAAAATATAACCCTTAGCTATGATGCACGGACACGCCATTTTGGTGGCCGTATCCGTGTCCGACATACAGAGGACACTGACACGCAGCCGACACGCCACCAGACACGGTGTCGGGCTGATTCGGAAATATTGAAAAATTGGACACGTCTTCGGATACGTCTATGAACACGTATCCGGTACGTGGACACGCTTTTACGAAAAAAAATAAATTTGGATCGAGTATATTTTCCAAAAAAAAAATAGCATTATATATCCACGGCTAGCTACTACAAACCAAAACCCTAAAATATTATATCACCCCCTCCAGGCTCCAGCACCCTTCCGCCGTTCTCCCTATTGCCATCTCCTCTTCTGTGCATTTTGTGAAGATGGCGAAAATGACGATGAATGAGAACATTGTTGGTGATTTAAGTATAATCACAAGACATTGAGGTTATCGGGGTTTAGTACAAGGGTGGTTATGCTCGTAAAGCTAAAATATAAGTATGGAGGTGCGGAGTGCACGCTTATATAAGTGTTTATGAGTGTACGGATGTAAAATTTTCTGATAAGAGTTATCCGTACGGATAAGAATCTATCCGTACGGATGAAAGGCTGAAATTGTAATATTTTGATACTGTGATTTATCCGTACGGATGATAACTTCATCCGTACGGATGGGCTGATTTATCCGGACGGATAAATACCTCATCCGTACGGATGAGTACCTGTAGCCGAAAACTGATTTTTGGTGAGTGGGTACAACCAAGTGGTCCCTTTTTCTTTTGGTATCAATCACTTAAAGGACGTATTCCTTTGCTCTTTTTCAGAACCAAGTGCTATATATAAACTAGTTTACATTGTTAAACAAAAAGAATAACAATTGTAAGCATCCTTGTGATTCATTCTATATAATTCAAAACTTCAAAGTGCTCTTTAATCTTTTGTCCAAAGTTTAAAGGTTGTCTCTCAGTTTATATCTCACTTAAATATTCGTGATACCCGGGACAAAGTATAGGGTCGAATAATTTAAGAAGGACAACGATTCATTCGTGAAACTGCGAGGATCCAAATCATTTCATTTGCAGGAATTCAAGACATTGGTGATCAATCTTCACACCCTCAAAATACAACAAACATGATGCTTATATTCGAATAATACATTACGTATTTCATAAATAATTTTGAAATTTCGAGAATGATGATTATTTGTATTTTGAATTGAGACTACTTGTCCACGTTATGGAATGTGTTGTGGATGTGGCAGATGAACTTGCTAGAAGAATCTCCTCTACAATTCCAAACTATGATCTTCATGGAGAAAATTATGGAGAAACAGTGTTAGTTTGTGGGAGTATCCCCAGCATCAACATCAAAGAGTGGATTAGCATACACAGAATCTATCTCCATAGAGTGAGCTCTTGTCTCTAAGGATTTGTAAGGTGGGTGTAGCTTCACAATATCCCCAGATTTCTTAGAGGGTAGAAGGATATCTCTAGGATTTCTGGAGGTAATGGTGTTGTCTGGTAGTGAGTTGGGTTTCTTCGCTCCATTTGATACATCAAATAGAGCAAACATGGAGGTGCTTTTAGGCTTCCCTGCTGATGGTTTCTTGTTTTGACTGCTATGTGTTGTTTCCAATGGGTCCTGATCTTTATTGGTATTCATTGATGGGGAAGGTGAAGTATTGCTCTGTGTTGATGTGTCCACTTTAGGTACATATCTTGTACCTGCTCCTGTTTCCTCTGCATTTCTTTTCTTGGTGTTTTTCTTTGGGGATTGATCACTTCTAGCTTCTCTTGTATATGCTTGTCCCCCATGGGATTCCACATTATGTGTCTTATTTCTCAGCTCTCTCACCCTCTCAAGAATCTCCTCAACCTCAATGTCATCTGTTTCCTTCTCTTGGTGATCTCTAGTGCTATTAAGCACATCAAAATACGAGCCAGTGGTATGAATAGGATCTTCTTATTTCTCATTTTCTGCGGTTTGGTCTTAGGGTTTTTGTTGTGGGCCCTGTTGGATCGACAATGCGCAGTAAAACACTCTAGAAGGGGGGGGTTGAATAGAGTGTTGGTAATTTTATAACACTTTTTGAATTATCAAAGTGGCAAACAAGTTGGAGCAATTAGATTCACACAATTACTAATATTTAATTTTGGAAGCTTAAATTAAATATTATTCGATTGTGTATAACACCTATGTGATCAATATATTGTCTGAAAACTTATACACTAATTCGAAATTAGGCAGGTTGATATTTCAAAAGTCTAGCAAATTTATGTCACAACTCAACAAGCTCAGAAATAAGGATAATACAAATAAAATCTCAATTATAAATTAACAAACTGAGTTATTAAACAGGTTTGAAGGATTTACAAAACTGAAACAGTGATGGGAAATAAGTTACAGTTGAGACTGATCTAACTGAGTTCAAAAGGGTACAAAAACTGATGAAAAATTAATTCTTAGATCAGTCAAGGGCACTGCTCAGACTGAAAAATATCAGATGTACTTTAATGATGATAAACACAAATAACTTTGAAGTTTATCAGCACTTAAATACAGCTTGATTTACAAAGGTTTCAGTGAGCACAACAAGAAGGGACCAGACTAGACTGATCAATCAGTTTCAGCACTGAACTGAGGATCAGATCTGAGTTAGAGCTCTGATCTGACTGTCAAGGTCAGTATTGTAACTGATCACAAATGATCAGCAGGTCCAAACTGTGGCCAAAAAGAAATGCAAACTTAGATTCAAGTCCTATTACACGTTGTTCAATTGAAAGCTTAGATCAACAGATTTTCAGTCAAGTTTGCAAACAACACAGATTTCAGCAGGTAGCAAATGTGCAGCAGGTTTAGCAAGGGCGGTAGATTGGCACAGCAAAGGGGCAGAAATCCAACTAGTAGATCACAAGGAACTACAGGATGAACTTCCCAACAGATTATATGGGGTAAAGATAAACTAGACAGTGCCAAGTGATGCACGGATTCAGACTTGCAAAGAATCAAAATATCAGTCTGTAATGCCTTATTCTCAAGGCTGTGTGCACTCACACAATGAATACAGATCCTGATAATTAATACACAGCAAGGCAAACACTGAAGCAAAACTTGCACAGACTTTAACACTATACTTCAGCAATCCAGAATGCAGCCAAGGATGTGAAAAACAAAAAGTTTAACCTTATGCTAAAGGTAGTGAATCTTGGTGTTACCACCAATTCACTGACTTCAGTTTTTCACAGCTTAAATACAATCTGTTAATGAAGATAGGACAAACACAGCAAGTATGGTGATTTTTTTTGAGTGTTAGATTTGCACAGAGTCATATCACAGTGAAATATAAGTCAATAAGGCCAGAATCCTCTCAGGGCCAGAATCCTCTCAGGGCCAGAAAACTTGACTCAAACTTTCATTTGTGATTCCTGACTCCAATACTCAACAACACAGATCAAATCACAGACTCAGACTCAATTAAAAGAACTACTCAAGTGCCAACTTAATTGAAAACAGGTTGAACAGTTTTAAAAGCAATAATAAAAGGTCTGAAATGAATACCTTCCTATGAGGTGCACAAATGCAGACACATACACAAGCTGATCCAAGAATCCTGTGTATAGCTTTAGCCAATCCACAAGCTATACACACTCCTCTTTGAGATTCCAGCCAATTCACTATACTTCAGGCAAGTATGTGAATCCTAGACCACAACTACTAACTTCACAAAGAACTTTAGAAAACTTTTTAAAAGAAGTAGGAAGGTCGAATTGCTTTTGAAAAACTGATGAAAATTCTGTTCAGAGAGGGTGACTATTTATAGGGAAGAAAGACTGAAGCTCTAAAACCTAATACTGTGGAACCAGTAATCCTTAACCACTAGAGGGGACCGGACAAACCAGGTTGATCAACCAAAAAATTTTTTTGCACATAACACACAAGGGTTGATCAGTGGTTTAAAGACACTCAAATTGGACTTGACCACAGACTATAAACCAAACAATACTAACACAAACCGAAATTGGACTGGTTTAGATCATTGGTTTGGCCATCATCGGACTAATATGCCCTCAGCAGGTTTCAATTCAGTGTCATTGGGTAAATACCCTCAATTGAATTGACTGGACTAGACTAGGGTACAAGGTCAGTCATTTTACCATATCAACCCGGGTGAAGACTTTCCGGATCAATTTGCACGTGATGATAGGATTGCCTTGCTGAAACTTAATTTACGGCTGCAGATCCTCCCATTTTCACATGTGGTCAATTGCACAGACCTTATGCCATCAATGCTCTATAACCGATCAAGGTACCTGTAATCAGCCAATAATGGAAGAGAATCAGGCAGAATCAATGTTCAAATCAATCTAATAAAAACAATATTAACTGGAAATCAGAGAAACGAAAACTTCCCTGAATTAAAGTTTCGATTTGGACATTTAAACGCCAAGCCATCAATTAATGGCTGTGAAACCTTTGAATCAGAGATTTAAAGGTCGAATCAACGCCGTATCAAATGAAAGGTTGGCCCTTTCATACTTAACCTTCACAGAATGCATCCAGCACAAAATCAGGGCAATAAACTTGTTCAAATCAGAATTAATACAAGATATGGACGATATAATTAGAAAATATATCACCTTTTATAGCGAATCACGAATGATTTCTTCAAACGTTCCAAAAGTGAAGTTTTCACGTGGTGGCTTGAATACGAAAGGCAGTATCCGATTCTTACCATAATCGAATTCGCATGTGCAGACGAAGGTGAGAAGGAGAAAGATAAGGACCGGATTTTCTGAACACAACAGAATCATCATGAAGACGATTGATCCGGAAATCGGAGAGTAAATGAGAGAGGTTTTCAAAAGACAGGAGAGGATACGGCTGGAGTTGGAAATTAGGTTTAGGGAATTTTTCTGAGTTTTGATGAAAGGAAATGGAGTTGGGCCGGACTAGAATAGGAAAGGGGTTGGGCCTTTAATTAAAACAAAGGGCCGGATGTTTTACAAGAAATATATAATTGATTTCTTAATTGAGTGATTAATTTATAAAAATAATTTAAATAGTTACATAAATTAAATTCATAATTAACCAATCAATTAAAGGTTTAATTTAGGCCTGCAAAAACAAAAGGAAAAAAATGCCATATGATGTAAGCTTTAACTTCATGGCCATTAGTGATAGGGGTATTTTATAAAAATACACATATTGAGGATATTTTGGTAAATTAATCAAACTTAAATGCAATTGGGGCTCATAACTCAACAGGCCCTTAGCTCTATTAGGGTTCCATTTTCTTCTGGTTTGGGCTATCATCCATAGGCCATAAGGTTTATCTTTTCTTGGTCCCTGTTCTACACTTTTACTAGATTGTCCGCTGCTATTATCCGCTTCAGCATGCTGGGTTTGTAGGGGGCATGTCTCATTCCTGTGTCCAAATTTACCACAATCAAAGCATATCATTTGCAGTCCTTCATATTCCACTATAAAATTCCTTCCATTTAGTACAACTGTAGAGTCAAGTGGCTATCCCAAGTTGATCTCCACACAGACCCTAGCGAATCTTGCTCGTATATTCTCCTTCGTGAAGACATCAATCTTGTCTGTTTTGCCTATCAGGTTTCCTAATTCGGTTAAGATATCATATTTGAAACACCAAATGGGCAGCCTGGGAAATCTTATCCATGCTAGAATAGTCTTGATAGCTTCAGTCGAGGGTTCAAAGAAAGGAGTCCACTTTAGCACATGTAAGTAATGGCCTTGAATTACCCAAGGTCCATTCATCAGAGAAATATCACATTCTTCAGCTTTAGTAAATCAAACAATATAAAAACCATCTTCAAGATCTGTTACCTCAGTTCTGCCTTTCAATTTCCACAGATCCGACAAACGCTTATAGAGGAAGTTGTAGGAAATCGTTCTTCTTAACAGTTTCATGATGAGTGCTCTTCTCCATGGCTGCCATAAATCCAAACATCGATCGAGTGGGATAGTCATTGATTTATCCGCCTGCTTCGGGCCCATCAAGTTGTCAATGTCATCCCTCCACTCATTAAGCTCTTCATCATCGTCTTCCCCTATATAGATAAAGGGGTCTGCATTGCGGCCAATGACTACATCCACTCCTGATTTGTTCATCCAAGGTGGGGATGAAGGTGTCGGGTCTTTCAGTTTCTCAATGATGCGGTGCAAGAGGTCTTGTTCTTGAGTTGTCTGATTGAGTGCCATGTTCTCCATGGCTTTGGATTAGAGGGAGATAAGGAGGAGGACAGTGGGGGTTAAGGGCGGAACCTTAATCGTCTCAATCGCCGGTTGCGAGAAAATATTCAGTCTGGTTTAATCCTTAAAACAAGATATAGTGCGTGTAGATATTACGGGTAAACTCATTGGTAAAGAATAAAGATTACGAAAGTCGTTTCATAAATAACAACAACAACAACAACAACAACAACAATGACAACAATAATAATAACAATAATCATAATAATACACATCCTTTGTGTAAAGAAGAAACTCCGGCGATAAGAAACTCAGGGACCCCCATTTTCTCCGGCGAGCCCTACTTCTTTTTAGCTTGGAAATCTTTGCATCCATGGAGGCTGGGCCTCCTCCCCCTCCTACTTATGAAGCTGCCCTAGCAGGTGGCGACACCATCAAACCGGTTACCCAAGCCTGAGATTACAACTTATAAAGGAGAATTAGCAATCAAATTCCCGTAGGTTCTTAATGATCACTTTTCCAAGCCTTTTCGATTTTCTTTGGTGGGCAAATTCTTAATGGGGAGGCCCGCCATGGAGTCTATTCACAAATTCATGAGGGTCCAAAATTTCGCAGAGGCATTCACACTAGGCTTACTGGATAATAAGCATGTGCTTATCAATTTTTCTGCTGGAAAGGATTATATACGGTTATACTCAAAAGGGATATGGCAAGTTATGAATAAGCCGATGAGAGTATTGAAATGGACTCTGGATTTTTGGGTAGATGTTGAATCCCTGATTGTGCCGATTTGGATTGCTTTTCCATAGTTGCATGCGTATTTGATGAACCCCGATAGTCTTTCTGCTATTGTATCAGGTTTTGGCAAGCCGTTAAGGGTTGATGCTACTACATTAGATCTTCTAAGACCCTCGGTGGCTAAAATTCAGATTGAATTCGATCTGCTGAAGCCTCTTCCACAACACATTTGGATTCAACAGGGGGAAACCTCGGGGTTTTGGCAAGCTATAGAGATGGTGGATCCTCTCTCGCAATATTGTAAGCATTGCTATCACCTAGGCCATTCTGAGCATTTATGTAAGATTAAACATCCAGAACCAAACCGGTCAGATCAGAAAGAGTTAATGAGCGGAAAGAGGAGACATCGAAGCCTATGCCTCAGTACCAGATTTTACAGAGGGCAACTCAGCATACGGATACTTTGAGGTTTCAGCAGCAACCTATTAAAGGGAGCCCATTGGATCTTAACCATCCCTCTTCTATTGCTAAGGAAGAGATGGCTCATCACCCCGGGAAGGAGCCACTTATTGAGAGATCAGTTTGGGGATCCCCATCCAGGTTTTATCCACATCAGTGGAGCAAATGCAAGTCAATCCAATTAGTAACATGCCAACGGAGTGAGAGGCATCAAAAACAAGGCTACTTATCCGCTACAGATGCAGGTCATATTTCTGGGCCAACTTCTCACATTAAATTGGACTAGTTAAAGATTATGTTTTTAGATTTCTTGGCCAACCTCATCACATTAAATTTCTGTCTAGACACCTGAGAAGAAGAAGAACAAACAGAGGTAAACCTTGAAAATGATGAGGAATTTTGTATGGCAATGAGTCAAAAGCACAAAAAAGATTATTCGGTTCGCAAACCCTCCCGTAGGAACAGGTCAAAGCCAAATCGTTATAATGATAAATAGCATTTTTTGGAATATTAGAGGGATGAGGATAAAAACCTCGTTCAGGAGATTACAGAAATTCATCAAACTATTTCATGTCGCTTTTTTGGAATTCATGGAGCCTATGATTAGTGAAATCCATTTAGAGGACTACAGAATGAAGCTAGGACTTGCTAAAGAATTTGCAGCTCCTGGGAACAAGTTATGGATTTTCTGGAATTACCAAGGTGATGTGGATTTGTTAAATGTAGGAGAGCAGTTTGTTCATGCAAAATTCCAAGGGCTTACTCATTTTATTATTTCTAGCATTTTTGTGAAATGTTCCAGGCTGCTCCGGGTTCCTTTGTGGGAATCAATGGCTGACATTGTAGAGTTAGGGCTTCCCTGGATGATATAGGGTGACTTTAATGTTATACGGTCCATGGCTGAATATAAAGGTTCTTCACAACCGAGTAAGGGGGCAATGGAGGACTTTAATGCTATAATTGCTGACTATGGTCTGCAAGAACTTCCTATTGCTTGTGGTGATTTTACTTGGGCAGGTTGGCACAATTCGATTTATGTACAGGAGAAACTTTATAGAATTTTTGTTAATCACTAATAGAGTTCTGCAAGTGGTGACTGTAAGCTTTAGGCTCTTAATAGATTAGGTTCCGATCATAAACCTTTGATTTATGAGCTAATATCCATTCCTAAAGGACCTTCGACGTTTAGATTTCAAAATATATGGCTATCACACCCTGATATCAAACAGATTGTGGGAACCAGTTGGCACATGGTTGGAGCCCCTTATGGCATGATGAACCTCATGAGTAAACTTAAACATCTTAAGATGGTTTTGAAGGCTTGGAAAGAAACTCACTTTGGTAACATTCATAAGAAGGTGTTACAGCAGGAGCACTTAGTTCAACAATTGGAAAATTTTTATAGTCTCCCATCTGAGCAAAATCTACAAACTTTGAAACATGCCCAGGAACAGTATGAAGCTTTAATGGATCAGTAGGAAGCCTACTGGAAACAGAAGTCCAAGTTTAAAATGTTGGCAGAGGGTGATACGAACACAACCTTTTATCAAGCTACAACTAAAGAAAAGCAAAGAAGGTTCCAAATATGCAAAATACAAGATGCTCAAGGTCATTGGTGTATAGATAAGGACAGTATTGCTGCAGCTGGGGTGAATTTCTTCTCCTCCGTATTACAGGCTGATGGTCCTAGTGATGCTGAGTCTATGGAGTATTGCTTACAATTCATTCCACCATTAATCACTGATGAGTATAATCAGAAACTAACTGCCCCGTTTCTATTGATGAGGTTGAAGAGGCAATTTTTTATTTGGATCCTCAGAGTGCAGCAGGTATTGATGGCTTCTCAGGTACCTTCTTCATACATTTTTGGGATATCATAGCTACGGATGTTGTACAAGCAGTTTAGGATTTTTTTCTTGGGTAACCCTCTACCAAATTCAGTGGGTGCAACTATGATCACCCTGATCCCAAAAACTTCAGGTCCTACAACTTATGCAGAATTTAGGCCTATCTCTCTTAGTACTTTCATTAACAAGGTTTTCACTAAAGTTATGAGCACTAGATTGAAACCAATATTGCCCAGTCTTATCTCAGAAGAGAAATCTGCTTTCTTGGCAGGGAAGGATATTACTGATAGTGTCCTCATGGTAAAGGAAATGGCACAATTTATTCACAAAATGACTAGAGGGCATAAAATCATTTTCAAACTTGATGTTATGAAGGCTTTTGATAGAGTGTCCTAGGATTTTTTGGAAAGACATTTGGAAAATTTTGGATTTTCTAATCTCTTCATTCAGCTGGTTATGAACAACTAGAGAGGTAGTTGGTTCTCCCTCCTTATTAATGGTAGCCCTACTGGCTTTTTGCAATCTACAAGAGGTAGAAAGCAAGGGGATCCATGTTTAGGGTATATTTTACTATATTTTCGGGCTTAATCCCTAAACAATTTACCTTATTTTTTAAGGGAAATAAATGAGAAAAACGTGTTTTAACCGTTAAATTCCTATAATGGTTATTGAGGGGTTATAATTTAATTATGAGGAAATATTGAGTTTAAATGTTATTTTTGTTACACATTTTATTATTATTATTATTCGATGACTTGGTGTAACAACAATTTTGCAGAAAATTAAAAGATATGCATGGGGATATCATTAATGGAGAAGATTAATCTCATTCAATCAAGTGATTTCAAAATAAAGAAGAAAATCGGAGCATTGAAGAGAGGATAAATCAGATCAGATCGAAAGAGTGAAGTGGGGGACACGGTATACGAAGCAACAGTGTGAAAACGCGTGAATAGGTAGGCTCGGTCGACCGAGCCATGCTATTCGGTCGACCGAGTGTCTTTAGTCGGTCTACCGAGGCTGAAAATCAACGCGTTTTTCTAGATCCTTCCTTATGTCGGCGAAACTCCTATATAAGCAGCACCACTCGAGCAGAGAAAAAAAACAGAAAAATACGCATTATTCATTCACAACAAAAGAGAGCAGCCGCATATTCCAGAGCAAACAAGGAGATGAACTCTTCCATCCCAACAATCATGATCACCAACATGATTGTTGGCTAAGCAATTCGCGGTGGGACAACGGAGGAAACCAATCAACAACCACACCAACTAGAGGATTTTTAGCTACATCTTTAGTGAGTTAAATTTATGATTTTTCATCAATTGGATATTGTTATATTGTTTATGTTTTATTTGAATCGAGAGATCGATGAAACTATCTTTTTGATTGAATTTATATGAGAATATTGTTCAAGCTTTGATCTTTTCAATTGATGCAATTAATTGTGATTCAAGAGATTGTTCATGATTAGTTGAGTAGAGTATTGGAGACAATCTCATGATCGTGTTATGCATGCTAGTTTAGTTTTGCTTGGGAAAGAAAACGAAACCCTAGAAATTGATTAAAGAGATTTAATCAAATTCGTGATTTGATCATTACTAAAAATCGTATCTTTAGCGCGCAATCTAGTTGGGGTTGGTTGGTTGATTGGTGGATTCTTGTTGCCTTGCCGTTTCTTTTAATTATTTGATAAACCGATTCGTTCATATCAACTTTTGTTGCTAAGTTTAGTTATTTTAAAAACCCTAGTTTTTACCTGCTGTTTTCTGCTATTTTCTGTTTCTAGTCATAGTTTCTAGATTATAATTAATATATACCTTAGTTTTAGATAGTACTCTGTGACATAATCGATAGAATAACTGCACTTTAATCCGATAAACATTCGACTCCCTTAGGACGACCCGTTAACACCCTATACTACGAACCTTATACTTGGGGTGTTTCGGTTTATAAATTTAAAACGAGTTTTTACCGAACAAGTTTTTGGCGCCGTTGCCGGGGAGTCGGTAACGATTGTCGAATTCTTAGTAGTACAGTTTTCTGTGTCGGCAGTATTTTGACCATAACTTTCGCTTGAGTGTCCGTTTACGCAGGACCCCAATTCGGAAAGCTCGTTCCGACGCCGACGAAGTGGCGAACGCCTATGGCCGTTCGACACCGTTTTCGAGGTCAAAATCCACTGTTTTCCCTTCCATTTTAGCCCTAGAAGATTTCAACACGTTTTTTTTACCGTCTTAGTGTTTTTCCTGTTTTAAGTTTTTCGTAGGTAGGTTTCTTTTCCTGTTTCTGTTTCTATATCTTTTCTAAATAAAAAGAATAAAAAATAAAAAAATAATAATAATAATAAAAAAATTAATTAATAAAAACTTTCTGAACAAGCGTTCACTCATACTGAACGCCCGTCTGCCCCTCTAGTTTGTCTTCTGAACGCTAGTTCAGTGACCTGAACGAGCGTTCACCTCCAGAATCTTCTTTTCTCTTCTCTCTTTCTAAACCTCTAAACCCTCTAATCTTCTCTACATTCGTTCTCATCAACCCTAAGGTTGATTTCTTCCTATTCTGCTCTTCTGGTTTATGCAAACCAGGAGTAAGAAGGGACCTCTTATCTTTAATCCCGAACCTGAGCGATCTATTATCAGGAGAAAGCTCTTCCCTAATCCAGACATCATGGCTAACGAAGTTCCAAATGCAGACCCTCAAGCCCAGATGAATCTGATCCTTCAACAGATGCAAGCAATACAGCAACAACAGAATCAACAAGCTGGCATAAATAATCAGTTTCAACAATTCCGTCAAAACCAGCTAAACCAGTTAAATCAGGACCCCTATGCTCCTTATCTTGACCAAGACTTTCTGGAAGGGCATAGACCTATTCTCCCTCCAGACATGGGACAAGCGAACTTCGATCTGAAAAATGGAGTGGTAGGACTGGTCCAGAATAGTTCTTTTCATGGTACTGCTGACGAAGATCCTCATGACTTCTTGTCCACCTTCGTTCAAATCTGCGAAGCAGGCCACTATCCTGGTGTTGATTCTGAAATTGTCAAATTAAAACTCTTTCCGTTTGCTCTAAAGGGTGAAGCAAACCGTTGGTTCAAATCTTTAGCCCATCATTCTCTCCGTACCTGGAATGATGTCAAAAGAGCCTTTGCTCTGAAGTTTGTCTCACCAGGGACAATCATGGACATGAAAAGGGAGATAGCCACATTTGAACAACTTGATGGTGAGAGTGTGGGGAAAGCATGGGAGAGATTAAATCTGTTGATGAGGAAGTGCCCCAACCATGGATACAGTAGACATGAGCTACTAGAGTTGTTCTACAGAGGTGTTTCTCAACCAAATAGAGACTTCCTTGATTCGACTGCTCATGGTTCCTTCCTAGGGGGAGGTGATGACGCTGCTTACAGGGTAGCTGAAACTATAGCCAAGAATAACATGTGGTCAAGTCCTAGGAAGACCAATGTTAGTGGGAATAAGAAGGAATCTGCTGCGAGCAATTCTGAGACTAAGGTGTTAGTTGCTCAAATGGAGGTAATTAGCAAACAGCTAGCCGATTTACAAATGCAGCAGCAACAAGGGCAGCCAGATTTGAATTACCTGGGAATGCAGGCGGGAAATGAGACGACTGAGGAAGTAAATTTAATGGAGAATCATAACCAGCCCTTCAGAAACTTCAATCAGAATCAGAATTATTCCGGATTTCAACGTCCCAATCTTAATCAAGCCAATGCACCACCTGGCCCATCAAATTCCAAACCTTCCTTTAGCTCAAGTTATCAAAGACCACCTCCCGGGGTGGTTAATCAGTCTCACAATCCTAACTCCCAGAGACCTCAAGGTGGTTGGAATCAAAACCAACCTCATAACCAAACCACCTCTTGTGTCCCTCAACATAAGTTTGATGAGCTAGTAGACATGGTGAAGACCCTGGCTACTAGTGTCAAGACAATAGAGAGACAGGTTGGTCAGATGGCAGACCAACAAGCAAACAGACCCCAGGGTAAACTTCCAAGTTATACCGAAAGAAATCCTAAAGCAGATATCAATGTTTGCACTGCCATCACACCTCAATGGGATTATGGGACCGAAGAGCTGAATGAGGTTACTTTAAGGAGTGGTAAGCAGGTAGGACCCGGAAAGATGTCGGGAAACGAGTAGCCCCTCCTGACGCCATAAGTTCAGGAGGGGCCAATCAGAAGTTAAATACCGAAGGAAGCAACAGCGAGGAGGAGCTTAATGATGATTCTTCGGGTGATGAAAATGATTCTGATAGAGAAATGAGGAAAAGTCAGGTGGCTGTACCCCTGACAAAGAAGAGGGAGGAAAAGTTTGTCAGATGGAAGGATAAGGAAGACGAAGCCATAAAAAATCAAACCATGAACAATGATAAAGCCCTTCCTTATCCACCAAAGAAAAAAGAGAATACCCTCAGTCATGACAGACAATATGACGGTGTGAGGAGGATGCTTAGAGATACCAAAGTGAGTATACCCCTAGCTGAGGTATTGACTGAAATGCCCAAATGCTCTAAGTATCTTAAGGAAGTTTGTGGAAGCAAGAAGAAGCTTCAAGGGATGGCAGAAGAAGTTTTAAGAGAAGATTGCTCTATGGTTTCACAAAAAGTTGCTACTAAGCGAGGTGACCCCGGGAGACCTTCAATCTCTTGTGAGATTGAAGGCCACATGTTCCAAAACGTCTTATGCGACTCAGGGGCCTCCATAAATGTGATGCCATTGAACGTCTGCAAAAAGCTCGGTTTAGATAAAAGAATGCGGGAACGCCCTATTTCTCTTCAGATGGTAGACCGATCTAGCCGCTCAGCAGCCGATTGTGTTGCTAATGTTCTTCTCCGTGTTGAACATTTGGTTTTCCCTACTGACTGGGTTATCTTAGACTATCCACCTGACAAAGAGATGCCCCTAATTCTAGGCCGGACCTTTTTGGACACCTCTGCCGCCCTCATCGATTTCTGTAAGGGTCAGATTACGCTTAGAGTCGATGATACATCTGTTACCTTCACACGAGGGAAAAATCCTGAGGAAACCTTGATTGAAGAAATCTCGTTCGTTGAAGCAATTTATGAGGACGGAGAAGATGCCAACTCTGAAGAAGCGGTAGAGCTAACAGAGATAGGTGTTTTCGAAGCTATAAACATTACAGATCAAGCTGACCGTGGACCATCTTCTGTTTCATTACAGGCCGTAGTCACCGACGAGTCGTCTTCACAACTTGTTCACAATGAGCCTGTCAATGAAAAAGACACATGGAGATTCCCAGCAATGAACGATGATTTCAGAGAGCTGCATCAGGAAGACTTTAACCATGTAGAAGAGGAAGCCCTGATGGGTAGTTGGGATGAAGTGGATTTCTGGAGAGAGACTACTCATTGGGAGGTTGATGATTGAGAACAGCTAGCAGAGGAGCTAGAAGAAGAAGAGTTGAGAAAGATGATCAAGCATAAGAAGGAGAAAGCGGGTGCTGACAGAAGGATCCCTATGGATGATGTGATCCAGTACCTTTCTGGGGTTATACCTCGGGAAGATGAGGTATTCTTCAGTCAACCACTTCAAGCCCATAAGGAAAAAGGTGGCCCCTTAAAATCCAGTTTTGAGCAACCACCTACTGACTTGGAGCTTAAACCGCTTCCGCAACACCTTAAGTACATTTTTCTTAAGGATGGTGATAAGTTACCCTTGATCATCTCTTCAAAACTCGAGCCCGAGCAAGAAGCACTACTGATAAAAGTGCTTGAAAAGAACATCCTCGCGTTCGGATGGCAAGTGGGTGATATCCGAGGAATCAGCCCCGATGTGTGCATGCATAAAATCCGAACGGAGGAAGGAGCTAAGAAAGTCAGACAACCTCAGCGAAGGCTGAATCCGCACATGCAGGAGGTTGTCAAGAAAGAAGTCATAAAATGGTTAGATATGGGAATCATTTATGCAATCGCCGATAGTGAGTGGGTTAGCCCCACCCAAGTTGTGCCAAAGAAGGGAGGTATTACCGTGGAAAAGAATGAAAAGGGGGAAGAAGTAGCTTTACGCCTTGTGACTGGCTACAGGGTCTGCATTGATTATCGCAGATTGAATGAAGTCACCGCCAAAGACCATTTCCCCTTACCTTTCATTGACCAGCTTCTTGAAAGACTGAGTGGTCATAAGTATTATTGTTTCCTCGATGGATATTCTGGTTACTTCCAGATAGCCATCGACCCTAATGACCAGGAGAAGACTACGTTTACGTGTCCATCAGGCACTTTTGCTTTTCGCAGAATGCCTTTTGGGTTATGCAATGCACCAGCAACATTTCAACGGTGCATGTTGGCCATTTTCGATGGACTTGTGGAGAAATGTATGGAAGTCTTCATGGATGACTTCTCAGTCTATGGCGATAGCTTCGATGAGATCTTGGAAAATCTAGTATGGTACTTCAACGCTGTGTTGAAAAGAATTTAGTGCTTAACTGGGAGAAATGCCATTTTCTAGTAGATGAAGGGATTGTTCTGGGACACAAGGTGTCCAGTAATGGTATTCAGGTTGATAAGGCTAAAGTAGAGGCCATTGAAAAGATGACGTACCCGAAAATAGTGAAAGAGGTACGAGGTTTTCTAGGTCATGTTGGCTTCTACAGGCGGTTTATTCAGGACTTTTCTACCATCGCCAAGCCCTTATCAAACCTTCTGAAAGATGATGTTGAGTTCTTGTTTGATGAGAAATGCAAGGAAGCTTTCAATTGCCTGAAGGATAAGCTCATAAGTGCCCCTATCTTAATCGCACCTGACTGGACTAAGCCTTTTGAATTAATGTGCGATGCCTCTAACTACGCAGTGGGTGCAGTTTTAGGCCAGAGAATTGATAAAAAGTTCAGGCCCATTTACTATGCGAGCCGAACCTTGAACCCGGCTCAATGCAATTACACCACGACTGAGAAGGAATTCTTAGCCGTCGTTTTTGCTATTGACAAGTTTAGGAGTTACCTTCTAGGGTCTCAAGTTGTAGTTTGGACAGACCATGCAGCTCTACGCTACCTTATGGACAAAGCAGATGCAAAACCAAGGTTACTCAGATGGATTCTAATTTTGCAAGAGTTTGACCTGGAGATCAAAGATAAGAAGGGTAGTGAAAATATTGTGGCTGATCACCTGTCTCGCCTAGTAAATGAGGGTGGCAAAATTTCCAAGGACATAGGCATCGATTTCCCTACTGAGCAATTGATGAAGCTTGATACAGTTAGGCCGTGGTACGCTGATTACGCCAACTATTTAGCAAGTGGGCATTTAGAGGACATGACGTATCAGCAGAGGAAGAAGTTCTTTTCTGATTTAAAGTATCTCGTGTGGGAGGATCCTTATTTGTTTAAAGTCTGCAAGGACGGGTTGCTTAGAAGGTGTGTTCCGGAACATGAACAATGGGATATTCTGGAACAATGTCATAGTGGTCCCGCTGGTGGGCACTACGGAGCACCTAAGACAGTTACAAAAATCCTTCAAGCTGGTTTTTACTGGCCTACTTTGTTTAAAGATGCTGAAGCCTTTTGCAAAGGCTGTGATAGATGCCAAAGAGTAGGGAGACTCAGTAATAGGATGGAGATGCCTTTGAGGCCTATCTTGGAATGTGAAGTTTTTGACGTCTGGGGCATTGATTTTATGGGACCGTTCCCATCATCATGCTCTAACAAATATATTCTGGTCTGTGTGGACTATGTTTCCAAGTGGGTAGAGGCCATAGCCACCCAAACTAATGACCACAAAGTTGTAAAGAAATTCTTGCAAAAGAATATCTTTACTAGATTTGGCTGTCCTAGAGCCCTTATCAGTGATAAAGGTTCGCATTTCTGTAATGCACCACTGGATAAAATTCTTGAGCGCTATGGTGTCAAGCATAGAATTGGTACACCATACCACCCCCAAACTAGTGGCCAAGTCGAGGTGAGAAACAGAAGTCTAAAGCGGATTTTGGAGAAAACTGTGAATTCCAATAGATCCAACTGGAGTCTGAAGTTGGATGACGCACTTTGGGCTTATCGCACTGCGTTTAAGACCCCTATGGGTACGTCACCCTTCCAAATGGTTTATGGCAAAGCTTGCCATTTACCAGTCGAGCTTGAGCACAGAGCTTACTGGGCTATTAAATTTTTGAATGTCGACAGCCAGCTTTGTGGGGAAAAGCGATTATTGAAATTGAACGAGCTCGATGAGTTCCGACTCCGTGCCTACGAGAATTTGAGAATCAGTAAGGAAAGAACGAAGGCACTCCACGATGCTAAGATTAAAGATCGGGAATTCAAAGTGGGAGACATGGCTTTGCTGTATAACACCAGGCTCCATCTTTTTGCTGGTAAGCTTAAATCGATGGTCTGGCCCCTTTGAGATTCTTGATGTTCATCCTGGTGGAGCCATTACGTTGAAAGGGTACGGCGATCAACCGTTCAAAGTCAATGGTCACAGGATTAAGAAGTACTTTGGGCAACCGAAGGAAACGCCTGAAGTCCTATACTTTCAAAAGAGAAATGAAACGGTTGAGTCGTTTATTTTAGAAGAGATTCCATCCGACTTCTTTGAAGTGGATGATGACCTTATTACCCCTATCCTTGCAGATCCTGCTGTCAATGTTCCTGAGCCTGTTCGCATACCTCAGCCGAATCCGAGAAACAAGAACAAGAAGAAAAGAGTCAGTGTCGTCTGGAGAGAAAAATTTCATGATCTTATCGCGCACTTGGCTTGTTGTTGTGGCGAAAACCATTTCCGTCCAAGTCATTCTGATTCTGACAGAGAAGTGGTTAGTTTCAAACCCAAGTGGCCTGATCCAGGTTGACTTGGTTTACTCTGTCAAGCTAATGACAATAAAGAAGCGCTACTAGGAGGCAGCCTAGTCTTTTAAGTTACTTTTTAGTTAAGTTTTTAGGACATTAGGAATAAAACCTTGGTAATTTGTGTGTTGGTTATCCCTGTCCTACTTGTGAATGCTTTATTTGCCCATTTTTATGTGCCTACATGTTTACTCATATACCCCTTGTACCCCGAGATTATATGCTATGTTGAGTGTTGCAGATACTGTTGAGTGGTTTGTGCCAGTTGTCACTTTTAGTGTTGTCTGTTCATGCTACAAGTTGCGGCGGTACGTTCATGTTACGGCCTGGCCACTGTCAACCTACAGCCCGACAACCACTTTGAAACCAGCTAAGTATTATTTTCTTTTATTTGCACATTCTGAGGACATAATGTGATTTAAGTGTGGGGGGTGTCTAAATTGGGAATGTTATCATGCTATATCTTCTGGAATTGAGTAAATGTGATTTTCTCGGAAATTTTAAAAATTTTCAAAGTAACTTGGATAATTGTAAATCTTGAGCATGTAATTGAAACACATGGCTTGCTAGTTGTAGTTTCCTGACAATGATTTTATGTGACTTTGAGAGATAATTATAGCATGTTTTTACTGATTTGAGATAGTATTCACTTCACACTCACGAAAGCCTTTGATATTGAAGCAAAAATTTCGAACTGTATCCTTTCACTATTTTAGTGATTTATCTTAGAGAGATTTGTTCTTAATAGTACAGTGAAGTAACACCTAAGTTCAGAACGTGCACTGTGAATATCTGAAGGTTTGAATGTGATAGGTGAAACGTAACTAATGTTTTTTGAAAAAGTTGAGTTAGTAATAAATAAATGGGTGTGTCGAAAGCTGATCGATGATTGGAGTGCGGTAGGGCATTATCTCGAAATGTCCTATTCCACTATGATGACCAAAAGCTCACGACAGTCAGGAAAAGCTACCCTATGATTTGAGTAAGGTAGGGTGTTATCCCGAAACATCCTATTCTACTATGACGGGTAAGAGCTCATTTTGATGTGTGTCAAAGAAGGAAAAAGAAAGTGAAAAATTAATTAAAGACTTGGTTATCGTTGAACTTATACCCAGTATAAATCGAATGATATGCTGTAGGGATTATCCTACTGAGTGCGCGGGAAGACTTTGTGTGGAACGACTGCTGCCTATACCTAGGATAGTCATTAAAATTATTTGAGAGGATATTTGTTTGAGAGGATTGTGAAGATTGGAAAGGGCTTGTCACACACACACAGAATCTATCTCTATGTTGGTATCACTTGCTATAGTTGTTGTATCTTTTGTTACGTGAGTTAGGGATCTATGTGGATTGCATGTACAGTGAGCCGGTTTTGATTATTTTGTTCGGGACGAACAAAAAGCTAAGTGTGGGGGAGTTGTTTAGGGTATATTTTACTATATTTTTGGGCTTAATCCCTAAACAATTTACCTTATTTTTAAGGGAAATAAATGAGAAAAGCGTGTTTTAACCGTTAAATTCCTATAATGGTTATTGAGGGGTTATAATTTAATTATGGGGAAATATTGAGTTTAAATGTTATTTTTGTTACACATTTTATTATTATTATTATTCGATGACTTGGTGTAACAACAATTTTGCAGAAAATTAAAAGATATGCTTGGGGATATCATTAATGGAGAAGATTAATCTCATTCAATCAAGTGATTTCAAAATAAGGAAGAAAATCGGAGCATTGAAGAGAGGATAAATCAGATCGATCGAAAGAGTGAAGTGGGGGACACGGTATACGAAGCAATAGTGTGAAAACGCGTGAATAGGTAGGCTCGGTCGACCGAGTGTCTTTAGTCCCCGAGGTTGAAAATCAACGTGTTTTTCTAGATCCTTCCTTATGTCGGCGAAACTCCTATATAAGCAGCACCACTCGAGCAGAGAAAAATACACAGAATTTTACATTCACAGAAAAAGCACCACATTCACACAAAAACAAGGAGATGAACTCTTCCATCCCATCAATCATGATCACCAACATGATTGTTGGCTAAGCAATTCGCGGTGGGACAACGGAGGAAACCAATCAACAACCACACCAACTAGAGGATTTTTAGCTACATCTTTAGTGAGTTAAATTTATGATTTTTCATCAATTGGATATTGTTATATTGTTTATGTTTTATTTGAATCGAGAGATCGATGAAACTATCTTTTTGATTGAATTTATATGAGAATATTGTTCAAGCTTTGATCTTTTCAATTGATGCAATTAATTGTGATTCAAGAGATTGTTCATGATTAGTTGAGTAGAGTATTGGAGACAATCTCATGATCGTGTTATGCATGCTAGTTTAGTTTTGCTTGGGAAAGAAAACGAAACCCTAGAAATTGATTAAAGAGATTTAATCAAATTCGTGATTTGATCATTACTAAAAATCGCATCTTTAGCGCGCAATCTAGTTGGGGTTGGTTGGTTGATTGGTGGATTCTTGTTGCCTTGCCGTTTCTTTTAATTATTTGATAAACCGATTCGTTCATATCAACTTTTGTTGCTAAGTTTAGTTATTTTAAAAACCCTAGTTTTTACCTGCTGTTTTCTGCTATTTTCTGTTTCTAGTCATAGTTTCTAGATTATAATTAATATATACCTTAGTTTTAGATAGTACTCTGTGACATAATCGATAGAATAACTGCACTTTAATCCGATAAACATTCGACTCCCTTAGGACGACCCGTTAACACCCTATACTACGAACCTTATACTTGGGGTGTTTCGGTTTATAAATTTAAAACGAGTTTTTACCGAACAATCCATTGTCCCCATATATTTTCATAATGGTTACTGAAGCTCTCTCAAGAGGTTTGAAGAGTATATATACTTCTGGCAGGGACATTTACTCCACATCTAGGCACTTCCCTGTGGTCACACACTCTATTTATGCAGATGATCTAATTGTGTTCTCAAATGGGGGAAAGACCATCCACACCAAACTTATGCAGTTTCTGGAGGTTTATAAAAAGGCTACAGGTCAGAGAATCAGCAAAAGCAAGAGTTCCTTCCTTATTGGTAAAGGTGCAAGTACTGCAACAATAGGACAGATTGAAGCAATTACCAAAATAAGGCACTCATCTTTTCCTTTTATGTACCTAGGCTGCCCCATCTTTATTGGTAGGGCTAGAGCTGCTTATTTCCACCCTCTCATACAAAAATTTGAGAAAAAGCTTCAAGGATGGTACTCCAAGCTCTTAACTCCATGAGAAGAATCATTTTGATTAAGCATGTGGTATCTTCTATTCTCGTGGACCTTATGGAAGCAATACAACTTCCATCTTCAGTCAGGCACAAATTGGAGTCTATAATGTCACATTTTTGTGTGGAATGATTCAATAAATAAAGAAGAAGAGAAGAAATTTGAGACGTTGGGAGGAACTTTGTTATCCTGTATCAAAGAATGACCTTGGTTTTAGAAGTTTGCAGGATATTCAGTGTAGTTTCTCTTGCAAGCTATGGTGGAAACTTAGACAATGTCAAGGTTTATGGGCCTTTAAGATCATGAACAATAATTACCCTATTTTTAAGCTTCGTGCTTGGATATTGCTCTCTCTTTCTCAGAAAGCTATTGATGATTATATAAGATATATGGAGGAAATCTTCAGAAATGGATTTGGGTGCCTACTTCTTCAGGTAATTTATATGTTTCATCATCATACCAGCTATTCAGAAAAAAGAGGATGTCTAGATTTGAATTAGGAGCAATTCGGAAACCTTATGTTCCAATTAAGATGTCTTTCTTTTCGTGGAGGTTGTATAACAAGTTACTTCCCTTCCTTTCACAACTACAAAAGCTTGGTATCCATGGTCTCTTTAGGTGTATATTTTTGTGCCTCCCGTGAATCAGAGCTTCATGTATTTTGGAAATGTTCACATGCACAGAAGGTTTGGGCATATTTTCAAAATCTACTGCAATTCAAATCCCATATGGAATCCTAGACTCGGTTTATGGAATCATGGTGTCAATACCCTGATGGGGGTAATTTTGGTATAATCTTAAGGACTATTTTTCTTTTTGTTCTTTGGGAATTATGGAAGAGGAGAAACTAGTGCCTATATGGAGATTCTGCCCCAACTCCCCGGATGTGCATTCAGGCTGTAAGTCAGAACTTGCAATTTGATGTCAATATTATGAAACCCTGTCAACTCAAAGCCGAGGATAAGATCTTTGTTGAAAGTGGTCTAATTAAGAGCCTTGCATAACCTCTTCCCTGGAGGATTCAGTCGGTCAAGTGGGATTTCCCAATGGAGGGACAAATCAAAATCAATTGTGATGGCTCTTCTCTTGAGAATCCTGGCCCAGCAGGTGGTGGATTTGTGGTTAGAGATCACGTTGGTAAAATCCTACAAGCTGGGTATGTGGCATATGGTTTCTGTACTAACATGGAAGTTGAGATAAAGGCAATGAAGGATGGTATTATTAATTGCACTTACCAAAATACTCACTCAATTTGTGTTGAAGTTGATTCGCAGATGTTGATCAATATGCTGAAAGGTTCTGCCATAGTCCCATGGAAATACATTGAGGAGAATGAGGAGTTGCAACTGCTGATTGAGACACATCATATCATTACCAACCATGTTTTTCGAGCGGGCAACTCTGTAGCTAACCATTTGGCAAAGTTGGGTAGTCAAACACAGTCATCTGCTGATCTGGATTGCAACAAACTGGACAACATCATTGGCTTGCTGGTTTTGAGGGATTCTATGCAGCTCCCGGCTTTGAGGATTCATTACACAACAATGTCATATCCCTGGAAGCACTCCTCATCTTATGGGGAGTGCAAACATGTTGTACTTACTTTTTAGTCTATCTTTACAATGTTTCCTGCTTTCTGGGTCAGATGCTCCCTAGTTTTCAGATGATTGCAGGTGCTGTGGAGATGCATATGCTCTTGGAATGCAGTGTTGGTGCTGTTGCAGGGTTACATGCTACTAATGTTTATGCCCCTTTAGGGTACTTCTAACTGTGATTTTGGACTGCACTCTTCATTTATGAAGAGTGCAAGCATGTGCTTTTCCATAGCTCTTGATATCCACCTACTTCTTTCACAAAAAAAAAAAAAAAACCAAAAAAACCAACAACAATAATAATAATAATAATAATAATAATAATAATAATATTTAATGATAATAATAATAATAACAACAATAATAATAATAGTAATGAATACACGCTAAGAGATAACCCTCTCCTCTCGATCGATCATCGGTTCTGCAAAAATTCAAATCCGTAAAGGTGTTTTTTTTTTACCCCTAACGGGATTCGAATATTGGTGTTCAGACCAGATTATAGTCTAACTCAAATCCGGAAAGGTTTAGCTGAAAGTAAAACTTTGATTCTCCTCTGGGACGCCATGTTTAAAGAGCTCTTGGTCAGGCTTTATCTGTGAGTAAGAGTCAGGCTCTGCAGACACGACCAGTGTCGACCCCGAATTAATTGGACCAGTGTGTTCCGGAAACCGGGTTGTAAGAAGAGAAAAAAAATTTTTTTTTTTTTGAAGAGAATAGAAACACACCATTCAGCTTTCAAACGAAACACAAAAAAAGAAAAAGAAAACAAAAACAAAAACAAAACAAAAAAGAAAACAAAAAAAGACACACCAACACGGGGAATAGCCGGAGATAGTCGACGGGAATCGCGAAGTGATCGAAGGCAGCGCAGTACGTCAAGGTATTTCTAATCCTATTATTCCTGTTTCTGTTATTGAAGTTTGAATTGATGCTTTGGAGGGGACGGCATAGGTGGATGTGTAAGGAATCGAGTTTTTCCGGTGCTGGAGTATTTTTTGTTAATAAGCCTTATAAATTAGAATAAGAACCTTAGAAGTTGCCTTACGTTTTATTAATAAAGATGACTAAACTTCTGCTAATGTCGGTAGCATCTTATTGAATAGTTGGCCAGACCTGTTCTGCTAATCACAACATTGGGTAGGAAAAAAATGCTACTAGCATACCTGTTCAACGTTTTGGAGTTGCAGAATCTTCTAAGTAGAAATACATTCGGGTACCGTGATGCGAATTGAAGGGGTATGTATATTAATGGGTGGATGAATTTTTTTTGGTAGGCCATGGATCTGTAAAACCTTGTGAATTAAGACTGAGGAGGCGTAATCATGTGGAATCGAGTAAATTAGAAGTCGTCTAAGCCGAAATCTTGTCTAATTTTTTGTTGTCGGAAAACGTTGGATCGTTTTCATAAAATTTAATACCTGTAGTTGAAGCTTGGTAGGAGTAGATTAGAAGTCGTTGATGTCGAAATATTGTCTAATTTTTTGTTGTCTGAAAACGTTGGATCGTTTCCGTAAAATTTAGTACCTGTAGATGAAGCTTGGGTAGGTATCGGATTCGATCGCATGTGTGGATGTTATGTGTATGAATATCAGTGGATTCATTGGGTACAGAAAGAAGGACTTTGATGGTTCAAGTTTGAGGTATACTATGGGAACTCATAACAAGTAAAGAGTTGTACTAAAATATAATCACTTGTTGAGTAAGAGGTATGGTCAGCCATAATTACATGATCTAAGGTTGTTGTTTAAGTGGCTGAATCCCAATGTAGGTATAGTCGTTGAAGGTTGAAATAGGAGGATTAGTATTTTTTTCGTCACAGTTGGTGCTTGCCCTAGCATGATAAGTCGCATATTAGAAAACCTTATACTTAACGAACTGCTTGTATTTGAAGCTGTGGAAAGGGGTCTGTTTTCGGTCACAGAGACATTAGCCAGGTCGTGAGAGCCCTCAATCTAAATTATCATGAATCAGGTCTTTATGCCACGAACAAGTATACATAAGGATCGTCTTTGAAAGAGGCTATTACTTGAAGTTGTCGCAAGACATACGGAACTCGGAAGTGGAGGGGCTAATCGTGAGGTCTCCAGGTGTATGTAGGTACCTTGCCATGGCCTGAAACGTGAGTGCATTTCTTATGCAAGTAGAGCAGTGGGGCCAGGTGATGAGATTAAGCCTACATGTACCTGTACAAGGTTGCCTGTGTAACCAGAGAGCCATAACAATGGTAGTGGCAATAGTAACAATTATAATAATAATGATAATAAAATATATAAATGCCAAGGCAGAGACTTATAAATCTAGAAGCAAACCGTAGGGTCACACTTAATTCTCAATAGCAATCATTGGTTCTTAAGGGAGATAAAATTAGAGCATAGAGCGGAGGTAATGATGATAATAATAACATAGTGATCGGGAATCGGGTAGATGTAACCAGTTAAACTTAAAATAAAGCTAACACTGTGACTTTTCGAATTATTAGGGATCGGTGGTACTGGTCTTTGAATCAACAACCGCGAAGTGCAAGTGCTCCTTGTCTGTACCAAGCAAAGGTGAGTTCTTATTTTATGTAAAAGCCAAAGTGTGATCGTTTTAATTATATTCATAGCCTACTTATATCAGTTGTACTTATTATTTTAAACTCGGGAGTCATTTGCGAATCATTTTTCAAAGATAGGTAATGTAAAATAAATTAATTGTTTTGAGCTAGTGCACACTTTTCTCATTCCTTAAAGCGCGACACTAGGAATTGAAGGATATTACTCTTTCACTCGTAGCACGGAAGTGTCAAAGCTCTAGTGGCTAGGGGGATTAGAATTTCTGCTCTCAGGAGAATGGCTAGCCACCGGTCTCGGGGCCTCGTAACTCGAAGTCTTTTTCGACAGTAGCTAGGGTTCTCACTCATTTAATTCACTTCTCCATTTCAATCTCCTTGTCTGAATTCTAGGAATAACATCCTTATCCCAGGGCACTGATACGAATATCATGGTCCATATACTCAGTTTGTAATCTTTCACCAACATTGTCTTTATTGTATTTCGACAAGATTCAAGTTTTCATTTACTCCTTCCTTTGTCTCACTACTAACTCTATCATTTGCAAGCAAAAATATTTTGTCGTTTGGGTATTCTAAAACTTGTTTCCCTGTACTTTGGTGTCTTTTCTTGGAAGTTTCTTTATGGTGAATTCATTTACGTCTCTTTTCGATATTGTTTGTTTGGTTATTTCATTCAATTCAAGGGCAATAACACAAAAGCTTGATCTCCTCATGCTACTTGTGAAGTATTATTTTGCCAATGCTATATTTGTATTAAAACTGTTTAGGTGTCTGGCAAATTTACTCCTTCGTGCTGATTCTTTGTTATACATATGAGTAGTATTTATATCGCCCTAATTAGAACAGTCACTTCTTTTGATTGGTGTTGGCAGGCTCTTCTATATAGTGGTTAACAGGAGGAGGTAGTACAATTATGTCAACAAATGTGGTAGAAGATGATATCAAATTTGCTGAACTACAGAGTAGGGTGGATGAAGGATTTTGGCATGCATTATCTTCATTAAAGCTCAACAAGTTAGGGATAGACGAATCTCCGATACCGATCACTGGTAGTTTCCTTTTTTCATTTTCCCTTAAAACTTTTCTCCTTCGTTTTTATGTTGCATTTTGCCTTTATCTTGTATTTTTCTGTTCTTATCTGTTTTCACATCTGTTCCTTACCTTATAAGGGTGGGTTTTTTCCGGACTGGGGTGGGTTAATAAAATGTATGTAATGCTTCAATTGTCTGCAGTAATATATTCCCTTTCTATTTGACAGGGTTTTATGCTCCTTGCTCGCACAATCAAGTTTCGAATCCTGTGACTCTTTTTTCTGAGTCTCTCCCCCCTGGAGATAGTGACTGTTCATCAATTATTACTAGTAATCATGGGAATAGGAATAGATGTCCTGTTCCTGGTACTCTTTACAATACTAACACATTGGAGGGCTTTCATGCAATGGATAGAGAGGCTTTTCTAAAAGCAGAAGCGAAGAAGGTTCGTATAATTTTCATATTTCTTACCACCATGCCTTCTTTTTTACCTTTCTTCCTTGAACTTGAATTTTATGTGGTTGCTAAAATGTTGCTTGAAGTTAATTGTCATGTATTGAATTAAGCATGCAATAGAAAATTAATGAAAACTAGCATTAGTAAAATTCCTAGTTATTTTCTTCTGAGGTTTGTGCCTTGTTATAGAACACTTTTGAATCACTTTTGTAGAAAAGATAAGAAGAGAAGAAATGAAGGTAATAATATTCTTCTTATTTAGCTGAGTGGAGATTACAAGTATATAAAGAGTTACAATGTGTGAAGTAAAGCTGAGTGGAGTAAATGCTAGTCGGCAGCTAAGTGGAGTAAATGCTAGTCGGCTCATAAAAGGTAGTTGGGGGTTTTAACGGTAGAAAGCTAATAGTTAATTATCTAACCACTTATATGCTTTATAGGATTGCATTAATAAGTGTTATAAATTAAATAGATTATTATGGTAATAAAAGAGAGATAGTTTAATATTAAGTAATATCAACTAATACTCCTCCTCAAGCTGGTTTATAGATGTCTAATAAACCAAGCTTGCCACAGAATTGTTGAAAAGGAACCTTAGGCAGGCCCTTGGTGAATACATCTGCCACGTGCATCTTGGTGTTGATGTAGAAGAGTTGTATGCGGCCATCTTCTTGCTTTTCTTTGATGAAGTGTCTGTCTATTTCAATGTGCTTTGTCATGTCATGTTGCACAGGGTTGTTAGAGATTTCAATAGCAGATTTGCTATCACTGTATAGGGTAACATGTCTTGCATAAGGTATTTTAAGTTCCTCATCACCCTTTGGATCCATAATAGTTCACAAATTCCCAAGGCAATGGCTATAAACTCTGCTTCAACAGAACTCCTTGCCACAACAGACTGTTTCTTGCTCCTCCAAGATACTAGATTCCCAAACAGATATATGCACCATCCAGAGGTAGTCTTTTGTCGGTGACAGATCCTGCCAATTTGCATCAACATATCCTTCAATTTTGGTTGTTCCCTGAGCTTTGAATAAGATTCCATTCCCTGGACTTCCTTTTAGGTATTTTAGCAGTCTCATTGCAGCATCAAGATGAATCTGTCTTCGTGAATGTATGAATTGGCTAAGTTGACTAACAGCAAAGATGTAAGGTCTTGTGTGGGATAGGTAGATGAGTCTACCTACTAGTCTTTGGTATTTCTCTTGATTGACTGGTTCTCCAGCTTCATCCCTTCCAAATTTGATAGTGTTGTCCATTGGTGTATCAACAGGTTTACACCCTAGCAGCCCATATTTTTAAGCAGATCAATAGTGTGTTTCCTTTGGGTGAGCAGGATGCCTTCTTTAGATCTGGCCACTTCAATACCTAGAAAGTAGGTTAGTTTGGCCAAGGTCTTTAATCTCAAATTCATGTTTCAATAAGTTTTTCAAATGAGAAATCTCATGACTGAAGTTTCCAGTGATGATAATATCATCTACATATATGTAGAATTAAAGGCAAGTATTGAGAGGAAAAAAGAGTTTTTATTAATTGAAGAATACTTGGTAGATTACAAAAGGAAGAGAAAAGGCTATATAAAGGACTCAAGAAGGCCTGATACAGCAAAAAGCACTCTAACGGCTAATGTACAGTGTTTCCAACGGACACTGTACAGTAAAAACAGCCCCACTAGTCCAGGTAATAATAGGAAGGACTAAAGGATAAAAGACAAAAACTAAGGGTCTAATATAGGAAGAAAAACTTAATTAGCACACTAATTAAACAATTAGATCACTAATTAATTAGAACACTAATTTCAACACCCCTCCTCAAGGTTGGTTGTGTATAGAGATGAACAGCCAAGCTTGCCACTAATGTGCAGAAATTGAGCAATAGAGGTCCGTCCCTTTAGTGAAGATATCAGCTATCTGATCTTAAGAAGGAACAAAGGAGATCTGAATTTCTTTGTTCTCAACCTTTTCTTTGATGAAATGCCTGTCAATATCAACATGTTTAGATCTGTCATGATGAGTGGGATTTTCTGACGTGTTGATGGCTGATTTGTTGTCGCAGAACAGTTGAGTAGGGAACTTGGTTGGGGCCTGAATTTCAGTTAGAATCTTTCTTAACCACATGCCTTCACAGATCCCAAAAGATAGAGCTCTAAGCTCAGCCTCTGCACTGCTTCTAGCCACAACAGGCTGCTTCTTACTTCTCCAAGTAGTTAGATTGCCCCAAATATATGAGCAATACCCCGTAGTAGATCTTCTATCTACTATAGAACTGGCCCAATATGCATCTGTGTAGATATGCAGCTCTCTATTCTCATTCTTAGTAAATAGAAGTCCTTGATCAGGAGTCCCTTTGAGGTACCTCAGGGTTCTGTCCACAACTTGAAGATGTTCTTCACAAGGTTTATGCATGAACTGACTTACAAGACTGACAGCAAAGCATATGTCAGGTCTTGTGTGGGAAAGGTAGATGAGTTTCCCCACTAATCTTTGATATCTCCCAACATCAACATAATTCTTGGAGCCTTCTTTTGTGAACTTCAGGTTAGGCTTTATGGGAGAAGATGCAGGTTAACAATTTGCCATCCCAGTCTCTTCAAGTAGATCCGATCTATATCTTCTTTGGGAAAAATGAATACCAGCTGCAGTCCTAGATATTTCCATGCCAAGGAAGTTGTTAGTGTTGGTCCCAGAGAAGGGTGAAACTATAGTCAGAGGGGGGGGGGGGTGAATGACTATAGTGGAGTTTCAAAAACTTTTCTTGTGTTTTAAAAGCTTTTGGGCAGCGGATAAGTCCCTTCTTACTATGTTGTTTTCAAATCAGTTTAGACAATCACAGATATGTGTTATGATGTAGGCAAATTAAATAAGTGCTGTAAAGTAAATTGCAGAAATTAAATTGACACAAGGCTTATAGTGGTTCAGGGTGGTGTAATCCCTTAATCCACTCTTCTCCTGTGATGATCGGAGGAATTCACTATTGTTTTCACAGATACAACAGTATGATTGTCCTTGGCTTCCCAAGCTTCACAATCTACAAGACTATCACTCCTTGACTGCAACAGCTTCAGTGATTCAGTCTTCCTTTTGCTGCTCCTTGAGATCAAAATCCTTCAACAGCTATCACAGTTTCAACTCCTTCTCAGATTGCCTCTGATTCAGTTGCTTCAGTTTGATGTGAATGTGATTCACGCACTTGCTTGATCAATCTCAATTCTGAATATGACTTTGTAGTTCTGATATTTGAGTTGATCACTAGATGTATCCTTGTAAGTTCAGAGAGAAGGCTTTTCTAATTGACAGAGTTTCTGCTTTCCTTTTTTTTTTTTAAATCGTTATCTTCTTTTTCTGTCAATGCCTTCTATTTATAGCCTTGAATAGCCTTGATTTTGAAATTCCGTCCGTTGGCTATATTAATGAGGGAATAATCCTTGATTTTATTCTTGATTCCCCTTAATTGTATTCTCCTTGATTTCAGTGATCGGATTCTTCTTTCAAATGTATAGCAGAAAATCCGTCCTTGATTGATCCTTTAATGATTGTGCATTTAATGCATGATCTGCTGAATCTTCAATGTATATTAAATCTGATCTTGTAAGTGTCTCTTCACCGTCTGTAGAACGGTGGAGTGAGCCTTCTGACTTAGCCGTTAGTTCTTTCTTCGCCGTTTTGTTTTCTCTTTGCCGACAGTCAGTGTACTCAGCCGATTCACTGTTTTCTTCTTTGCTTTAGTTTCAGGAGAATCTTTATACTTCACTGATCCTTGATTTGGGTGAGATCAGTGTACACCATATTGGAATATTGAGTTTCATCACTTGAAACTTAACTTAGACTTATCCAAGGTCATCACAGACTTCCTTGGTTATAAGTCAGATCATAATCCCTTCTCTGTATCTCTGCTGGTGCTTGGCTGGCTTCACTCTGCCGAATGTCTGTTTTCACTTTGCCGTCCTACCAACTAGTACAATACTTGTCTGACTCAACTTATACAACATGTCAGACTCTAAGTAAAGACTTATACAGAGAATTCCAACTTATTTCAGGCTTGCTATAACAGCTAGTATGGCCATCATCAAAACATAATAAAATGTTCCTAACAGTTAGAAAAAGAAAACCTTTTGTAATATTATTTATTCAATTGGTTTTTCTATTACAAAGAGTGTCCTCTCTTAAATAGGAAAATGTTAGAGACCTGTCTGATTTAAACTCCTTGATTTGAGGAATTGAATCAAATCAAATTAGAATTAAATCAAACTTTCTATAAAAGAAAATACAACCAAATCAAATAAAATCAAACATAAATGCAGATCCCAAAACCCTACTGGAACATGGAAAAATACATAAAAGACCGAAAAGCCCTCAATCTTCAACACTCCCCCTCAAGTTGAGCGTAGATATTGATCATGCCCAACTTGCACATGAAATCTTCAAAGTTCTGCTTCATTAGGGCTTTTGTTAGGCCATCAGCTGCCTGTTGGGCAGATGGCATGAAGGGTATGCAAATCACCCCAGATTCCAGCTTCTCCTTAATGAAGTGTCTATCTACTTCCACGTGTTTGGTTTTGTCATGTTGTACTGGGTCATTGGCAATAGCAATAGCAGCCTTGTTATCACAGAACAGTTTCATGGGGACTTCTGGTTTCAGACTTAAATCTTCTAGGACCCTTTTTACCCACAGTTCTTCACATATCCCATGAGCCATTGCCCTAAATTCTGCCTCTGCTGTACTCCTAGCCACCACTGTCTGTTTTTTGCTTCTCCATGTCACAAGGTTCCCCCACACAAAGGTACAATAACCTGTTGTGGACCTGCTCTCTTTGGATCCAGCCCAATTAGCATCTGTATAGATTTCAATGCTTCTTTTCTGACTTTTCCTGAACAACAACCCCTCACCAACGGTCCCCTTCAAGTACCTTAGGATTCTGAGCACAGCCTGATAGTGGGATTCACTTGGAGAGTGCATAAACTGACTGACCACCCCTACTGCATAGGAGATGTCAGGTCTGGTGTGTGCAAGGTATATTAGTTTACCCACTAGTCTCTGATAGTGTTCCCTGTCAACTTCCTTTTCTTCATCTCTTCTCTTTGCCAGTTTTAGGTTGCTCTCCATTGGGGTGCTAGCAGATTTGCACCCTAACAGTCCTGTTTCTTGCAAGAGGTCTAGGACATACTTTCTTTGAGAAACAACCATCCCCTTGTCTGATCTTGCCACTTCCATGCCCAGGAAGTACTTAAGCCTCCCTAGGTCCTTGATTTCAAATTCTTCTTTAAGTCTTTCTGTGGTGTTTTTGATACCCCAAGTATCATTTCCTGTTAGGATGATGTCATCCACATATACCACAAGAACTGTGACCCTTCCATCAGTGCCTCCTTTTATAAATAGGGTATGATCAGAGTGCCCTTGCTTGAAGCCAATTCTCAACAGGAACTGCCTAAACCTGTCAAACCATGCCCTGGGGCTTTGCTTCAGTCCATATAGGGACTTCTTCAACTTGCACACCTTGTTTCTTTGCCCAAAACCTGGAGATAGCTCCATGTACACTTCGTCCTTTAGGTTTCCATGAAGGAAAGCATTCTTTACATCTAGTTGGCGCAGTGGCCAGTCCAGATTTACAGCTATTGAAAAGATGATTCTTACTGTATTTAATTTGGCAACTGGTGAGAATGTCTCTGAGTAGTCAATTCCATATGTCTGGCTGTATCCCTTAGCAACAAGTCTTGCCTTATACCTTTCAATCTCTCCATCAGATCTGTATTTGATTGTGAACACCCATTTACACCCTACTGATCTCTTCCCTGCTGGTAAATCAGTCACCTCCCATGTGGCATTCCTTACCAAAGCCTTCAGTTCCTTCTGTACAGCTGTCCTCCACTCAGGTCTCTCTAGAGCTTCATTTATATTTTTGGGAATTTTGTCTTTTGAGATGCTGGATAAGAAGGTTTGATGTCAGGAGGATAAGTTGGTATAGGTTAGGTAGTTTTGAATAGGGTACCTAGGGCGTTTGGTACATTCCCTAGGGGGTTTTCTGATAGCAATGGGGACATCTAGAAGAAGATGATCATTCTGGGAAACAAGGTTCAATTTTGAGTGTGAAGGAGATGGGGAATTTTCTGGTTCAGATGGTGGTGAGTTTGGGGCTGATAGGGAAAGTCAGAAAAGAAGCATTGAAATCTATACAGATGCTGATTGGGCTGGATCCAAAGAGAGCAGGTCCACAACAGGTTATTGTACCTTTGTGTGGGGGAACCTTGTGACATGGAGAAGCAAAAAACAGACAGTGGTGGCTAGGAGTACAGCAGAGGCAGAATTTAGGGCAATGGCTCATGGGATATGTGAAGAACTGTGGGTAAAAAGGGTCCTAGAAGATTTAAGTCTGAAACCAGAAGTCCCTATGAAACTGTTCTGTGATAACAAGGCTGCTATTGCTATTGCCAATGACCCAGTACAACATGACAGAACCAAACACGTGGAAGTAGATAGACACTTCATTAAGGAGAAGCTGGAATCTGGGGTGATTTGCATACCCTTCATGCCATCTGCCCAACAGGCAGCTGATGGCCTAACAAAAGCCCTAATGAAGCAAAATTTTGAAGATTTCATGTGCAAGTTGGGCATGATCAATATCTATGCTCAACTTGAGGGGGAGTGTTGAAGATTGAGGGCTTTTCGGTCTTTTATGTATTTTTCCATGTTCCAGTAGGGTTTTGGGATCTGAAATGGTTGTAGTAGAATGGTAAGCGCTTGATCCTGAAATGCTATCAAATCCAGAGGTCATGAGATCGAACCCTGGTGTGAACAATATTTTCCCTCATTTATATTGTCAAGTGTTGAGCTGGCCTAGTTGGTCTTTGTGAGCCTAGTTGGCTCAGGCTTGTTGTGTGCCTAGTTGGCATAGCCTTTATATGAGCCCACACTTGAGGGGGCGTGTTAAAGATAAGGAAATAAAGTAGCACATTTACTTCTACCAATTGGTTTTAGTACAACGGTAAGCGCTTGATCCTAACAGAAGTATTTCAACTGCCCCAGATCTTTGGCTTCAAAATCCCTAGCAAGAGATTGTTTAAGCAGTTGAATTTCATCCAAATCATCACCAGTGATGATTATATCATCAACATAGACAATTAGGATAATTCTTTTGCCATTATCAGTGAATTTGGGGAACATAGTATGATCTGAATGGCATTGGTGATAGCCATAGGCCTTTACAGATTTAGTAAATCTGCCAAACCATGCCCTAAGGGACTGTTGGAGTCCATAAAGGGCCTTTTTAAGCTTACACACCAGATTTCCTTTTTCTGGGGTAACATACCCAGAAGGAATCTTCATGTAAACTTCCTCCTCAAGTTCTCCATTTAGGAAAGCATTCTTGACATGTAATTGGAAAAGAGGCCAATCAAGATTTTCAGCAATAGACAAAAGCACTCTGATGGTATTAAGTTTAGCAACAGGTGCAAAAGTCTCCTGGTAGTCAATGCCTCAGGTTTGTGTATACCCTCTGGCAACTAACCTTGCCTTATGTATGCTAATAGACCCATCAAAGTTATACTTATCAGTGAAAAGCCACCTACATCCCACCACCTTTTTTCCCATAGGAAGATAGGTGATGTCCCAGGTGTTATTTTTCATTAGGGCCCCAATTTCATCATCAACAACTTGTTTCCATTCAGGTTTTGCAAGTGCTTCCTGAATGGTACAAGGCACATATTGACTATTAAGGTTGTTCATGAGGGATTGATATGCCTAGGTTATACAAGGGGACTTTAGTACAAGCCCTTGTTCATTTCCTCAAGGCAATAGGCCTATCATCATGAGTATGATCATGAGGGATTTCATGATTGTCAGGGCTAAGATGTTCAGTTTCAGGATTAGTAGGAGCAAGGGATCTTTCTGATCTCCTGTGTTTTCTGGAATAAACCAGTTCCACAGGAGGTCTGTCACATTGGGATCCTTCCTCAGGTCCAAAAGGATAGTAGTGATCCTTCTGTCAGAGGAACTTTGACCCCCTGTAGTAGGTCATGAGTTTCATTGTCTACATGAGACTTTGTTTCTCTAGGTAGATCAAGAGGAGATTGTAAATTCCATCCTTGAGAGGAATTCGTATAGTCAACTTCAGAATTTGCAAGTGTATCATAATAGGGCTTAGATTCAAGGAAAGTTACATCCATAGCGTTATAGAACTTCCCTGTAGAAGGGCAATAACACGTATACCCTCTTTGTCTAGGGGAGTACCCAATCATGATGCATTTGATAGCCTTTGGATCGAGTTTGTTTCTGTGATGGTCGTGAATAAACACAGTACATCCAAAAACCTTAGGACTAAGGTTTTGAGTGAACTGACAGTTAGGATATATATATCTTTAAACACACCAATAGGTGTTTTGAATTGAAGTACCCTTGCAGGCATTCTGTTAATGAGATAAGTGGCTGTTAAGACAGCTTCTCCCTATAGAAACTTAGGAAAATTCATAGCAAACATAAGAGCTCTAGTGGTGTCAAGTAAGTGCCTGTTTTTCCTCTTAGCAATCCATTTTGCTGAGGGGTATCAACACAGGAACTTATATGAACAATACCTTTCTCTCCTCATGAATGTCCCAAGAGTTGTTTCAAAGTATTCTGACCCATTGTCAGACTTTAAAACCTTGATTTCAGTTTCAAATTGTGTATGAACCATGTGATAGAAAATTTTAAATATCATACCAGCTTCAGACTTATCTTTCATCAGAAAAACCCATGTAAGCCTAGTGTGATCATCAATAAAAGTGATGAACCACCTAGTACTAGTGATATTTTTAGCCTTTGAGGGTCCCCAAATATCACTGTGTACCAGGTTAAAAGGCTTATGTGGTTGGTAACTTTTCTGAGGAAAGTTAGTTCTGGACTGCTTTGCAAGACAACAAATTTCACACACAAAATCAATAGGCTTTTTATTGACAAACAGAGCAGGGAGTAATTTTTTCAAGTACACAAAATTTGGATGTCCAAGTCTATAGTGCCATAGCATTACATTTTCACTATTGGTACTAGGACTAAGACAGCCAAAAGCTTCCTTTTCTAAGCACTCATCAGCACATAATAGATAAAGACCAGAATTGGTCTTAGCACTGCCAATCATCTTCCCAGTTTTGGAGTCCTGAAAGTCACAGGATGTGGAGGAAAAATTTAGCACCATATTGTGATGTTGTGCTAATCTGTTAACAGAGATCAAATTGCAAGACAGCTTTGGAACAAAGAGTACATCTTTGAGACATATGCCCTTTATGTTGATAGATCCCATACCCTCTACTTTAGAAGTGGAACCATCAGCAATTCTGACATATCTCCCTTGTGTACAAGGGTGAATGGAGGAAAACAATGTTTTGTCCCCAGTCATGTGTTCAGAAGCACCAGAATCAATGATCCATTGATCCTGAACATGAGATTTAAATGTTTGAGAAATGATACATGTCTGTGCTACAGAAGCTGAAGATACAACAGACTGATTTTCAGAGCTGGAAGTGGAGTGGAAAAGTATTTTTAAGGCTTCCATCTGTTCTTGAGTGAAGACTTCTTTCTGAACAGATATATTAGCTTGAGACTCCCTTCCATTTCCAGCCTTAGGTTTCCAATCTGCTGGTTTTCCATGAAGTTTCCAGCAGGTATCTTTGATGTGCCCTTGCTTCTTGCAATGATCACACCAAGGCCTTTCTTTCTTTCCTTTGGGGGGTTGAAGAGGCTGAGAAGTAAGAGCAGAAGAATTTTGTTGAGGGATTTGAGGTACAACAACAGCTTGAGTGCTGCCCAACATAAGTTTCCGCCTGCTTTCTTCATGTCTGACCTCAACAAAAGCAGCTTTCAAATTGGGGAGAGGAGTTTTGCCAAGGACTCTTCCTCTAACGTCATCCAAATCTGGATTGAGCCCCATAAGAAAAGTAAACACTCTACCTCTTTCAATGAACATTTTATGGTTTTTGTGATCTTCAGAACAGCTCCATTTGTATTCATTGTACAGATCAAGTTGCTGCCAAATTCTACTCAAAAGATTGAAGTAGTGAGTGACAGTAGAATCTGCTTGTTTCAGCTCTTTAAGTTGAGATTTGAGCTCATAGACCTCTGAAGTATTGTCTCTTTTTGAATAGAGATCACGAGTCATGGATCTAATAAGCCATGACATGATGATATTGTTGTCTGCCTTCCATTGTCTGAATTTAGGATCATCTTCTTTTGGTTGGGGAGTATCACCAGTTAGATGTCCTTTGCTCCATCTAGACACATATATCAGCAGAGACCTAGACCACAAATGATAGTTATTACCATCGAATTTGTGGCTAGTGAGAAGATGACTGTTGGTATCACTCCCTCCTTGAATGAGATTTGGTCCCTCAGAGTGTGGAACTACATCAGAGGAGGTTGATTTTTCAACAGAAGACATTTTCTGGTTTTTGAAAAAATCTCAGAAAATTTTGAATTTGAGCGATTTTGGATCAAGGCTCCGATACCATGTAGAATTAAAGACAAGTATTGAAAGGAAAAAAGTGTTTTTATTAATTGAAGAATACTTGGTAGATTACAAAAAGAAGAGAAAGGGCTATATAAAGGACTCGGGAAGTCCTGATACAGCAAAAAGCACTCTAACGGCTAATGTACGGTGTTTCCAACGGACACTGTACAGTAAAAACAGCCCCACTAGTCCAGGTAATAATGGAAGGACTAAAGGATAAAAGACAAAAACTAAGGGCCTAAATATAGGAAGAAAAACTTAATTAGCACACTAATTAAACAATTAGAACACTAATTTCAACAATACAATCAAGATTGTGACTCCTCCTGTGTTAGTATGTTTGTAAAACAGAGTGTGGTCCCCATGACCTTGTGAGTAACCTCCATGTTTCATGACTTTAGAAAACCTATCAAACCATGCCCTTGGTGATTGCTTCAGTCCATATAAGGACTCATGCAATTTACAGACTTGGTTAGGTTTGACAATAAAACTTGGGGGTGGATACATATAGATTTCTTCTTTAAGGTTACCATTCAAGAAGGCATTTTTTACATCCATTTAGTGCAGAGTCCAGTTATGGACAACAGCAATGGATGTGATAATTCTTACTGTATTAAGTCTAGCTACTGGGGCAAAAATTTCATTAAAGTCAACTCCAAAAGTTTGTGTGTATCCTTTGGCAACCAACCTGGCTTTGTGCCTATTAATGGTTCCATCAGGATTGTGTTTCAGAGTGAATAACCATCTACACCAGGCTTAACACCCTTGGGCGTGTTAACTAAGTCCCAGGTGTGATTTTCCTCTAGGGCCTGAAGTTCTTCCATGACAGCCTTTTTCCATTCAGGACAAGAAAGAGCCTGTTGAATGTTTTTTTGGTATGGTCACTGTGTCAATGTTTGCAAGATATGATTTAAAGTGTGTGGAAACCTTTCCATAAGACACAAATCTGTCTATGGGGTGTTTAGTGCAAGCTCTAGTGCTTTTCCTCAAAGCAATAGGTAAATCTTCAGGAGATGAGATAGGAGAGATGTTACCAGTTTGCTCCAGATTAGTGGTCTCCACATTAGATGGATCATTCTCTTATCAGGTTGATCTTCTTCAGGTGTAATATTCTGATTTTCCTGCAAGGGAACATCAATACCAGTATCTTGAGAGAGATTATGAGTGCTAAGATCCCTTGCAGACTTCTTTTGTCTAGTATAGACAATAACCTCTTTTCCAGGCAAAGTAGTACTCTTGTCAGACTGCTGAGGGTGTGTTTCCAAGAACAGATTTGGTTCAACAACAGGCATAGTAATATCATTATTAAGAAATTCATACTTGTCGAAGTCCCTGTTATTATCAATGTTCTAAAACTCGCTAGGCGAAGTCGGTACGCTACAGGGGCGCCTAGGCGCTTTTTGGGTTTTAAGGGGGGTTTTAGGGTTTTAAGAGGGGTTTTAGGGTTTTTACGGGGGGTTTAGGGTTTTAAAGGGGATTTTAGGATTTTTACGAGGGGTTTTAGGGTTTGTACGGGGGGTTTAGGGTTTTAGGGTTTTAGGCCTCTTTCTTGTCTAAACCCCTGGGAAAACTTGGATGTTCGCCCAGATGGAACCCTAATTGCCTAGAAGGGCCTAGGAGCGCCTAGAAGGGCCTAGGAGCGCCCAGAAGGGCATAGGAGCGCCTAGAAGGGCCCAGGAGCGCCCAGAAAATCGCCCAGCACACTTGAGCGCCCAGATAAATCGCTTAGAGCCAAGTCGAGACGCCCGGGGATCGTCCAGGGCCTAGGCGGCGCCTAGGCGATCGCCCAGGGCGATTTTTAGAACACTGGTTATTATTATTCTTTGTTGGCAGTGTTGGTCCTAGGGCCTATTTATTAAGTTATAATTCTTGTTTTACCCTTGCTTGTACTATTTAGACATGTGCTAAATATGTTAGAATGAAATAGCACATGTGTTAAATGTGTCAGAAAGATTAGCTTACTGCCTAAGCTATGAGGTCGGTTGTCTACTATTTAAACAGGAGTCTGTAATTCTTTATATACATATCAATAAAAGATTTCCTATTCTCTTATACCAACTATTTCAACATGGTAGCAGAGCCAGAGGTCATGAGATCGAACCCTGGTTGGAACATTATAAAAAACTGTCCAAGTGTTGGACAGATTGTCAATAGCGCCTTTACTGGAACCAATTGGCCTTAGTAAAATGGTAAGCGCTTGATCCTAACATGGTAGCAAAGCCACCACAAATATAGCCATAAATCACGATGAATTACAGAGGAGCCATGATGGGAGAGAGAACTCCCCTTACCTCCGCGTCAGGCGGTGATTCCACCAGCGGATCACCGGAAGTGACTGGGCAAAATCGCCCTGACAGCAGTGACGACTGCAATATCGCGAACCATACCGGCCTGATTCTCACAACTCGGAAGCTTACCGGCGACAATTACTTGGAGTAGGCCCAGACGGCAAGTCTGGTGGTTGATGGGAGAGGCAGGATGGGTTATTTGACTGGAGAAACGAAAGAACCAGCAACGACGGACCCTCGTCATAGGACCTGGAAATCTGAAAACTCCATGGTCAAGGCGTGGTTGATAAATTCTATGGAGCCTTCAATTTACAGGCCGCATATGTTTCTACCGACGGCTAAGGACATATGGGATGCTGTAAAAGAGATGTATTCCGACATTGAAAACCCGTCTCAAATTTATGAATTGAAGACGAAATTGTGGAATATGAAACAGGAAGGCAGCGATGTGACCACATACTACAACAAGATCGTCACTTTGTGGCAGGAATTGGATTTATGCTATGATGACAAATGGGAATGCTCGGCTGACGGCACCCATTTCAAACAGAGGGAAGAAAATGAGCGGGTATACTCCTTCTTGGCTGGATTAACATCAAATTTGGATGAGGTAAGGGGGAGAATACTCGGGAGAAAACCCTTGCCATCCCTTCGGGAAGTTTTTGCAGAAGTAAGAAGGGAAGAAGGGAGGAGAAAAGTGATGGACAGAAACTCCGTAGTAGAGGTGGACAGCTCAGCTCTTGCTGTTGGAAGAACAGAGGGGTCAAAAAGGGTGGATAAATCCAAACTGAGATGTGATCATTGTAAGAAAGTGGGCCACACTCGTGACACATGTTGGGAGATACACGGGAAGCCTGCTTGGAAGACCAAGGGCCAGGAAAACAGAGGGAAATCAGCCAACCAAGCTGTCATGGATTCAACAGTGCCTCTTTTCACCAAGGAACAACTTGAGCAGCTGAACCGACTCCTAAATCCCCAGAAGCCCGAAAAACCCACATCAACATGCTCCTACGTGGACTCAGGTATATCGACATCCTTTACTGTCCAAGGTCAAAAGGTCAACTGGGTCATAGACTCGGGTGCAACAGACCATATGACCAGTCTGTCAGAACTTTTCTCTTCATACAAATCATGTGCAGGAAACCAAAAGGTAAAACTTGCGGATGGAACTTTCTCCGCTATAGCAGGGAAAGGCTCCATACCAATTTCTTCCAATCTGACCCTTGAAAATGTGCTGCACGTACCCAAATTAGCCTGCAATTTAATATTTGTCCAAAAATTAACCTCAGATAGAGGTTGTGTTGCTAACTTTAACTTTAATGGGTGTATATTTCAGGACCCTCTTTCGAAGACGATGATTGGCAGGTCTAATGCTGTTGGAGGCCTGTACATTCTGGAGCAAGACCCTCTAAGTGATGGAAGTCCTAATAAAACAGACTGTTTTTCAGTTTCCATGTTTGATCAGAATCAAATAATGTTATGGCACCAAAGACTAGGTCATCCAAGTCTAGATTCTATGAAAAAGAAAATTTCTGAATTATTTATCAATAAAAATATTTCCGTTCTTTAGTGTGAATCGTGTCAGCTTGCTAAACTGTGTAGGAAAAAGTACCCTTCCCAACCTTGCAAACCCTCAAAACCTTTTACTCTAATCCATAGTGACGTTTGGGGACCTTCCCGAATACGGACATTAGGAGGGAAGAGGTGGTTCGTCACGTTTATTGACGACCATACGAGAACCAGTTGGGCTTATATGTTTAGAGAAAAGTCCGAAGTTTTTAACACATCTTTAAAATCTTTTATGAAATGATAAAAACCCAATTCCAGGTTCAAATTAAAATTTTAAGATGTGACAACGGTACCGAGTACTTTAATCAATTTCTTGGACCCTTTTTTGATGGTAGAGGAATTGTACATCAAAGCTCTTGTGTAAATACTCCTCAACAGAATGGTGTGGCTGAGAGGAAAAATCGACACCTTCTGGAGGTCACACGAGCTTTAATGCTCAGCTCTAAATGTCCAAAATACTTGTGGGGAGAAGCTCTTTTAACAAGTGCCTATTTAATCAATAGAATGCCCTCGAGGATTTTAAACTTTCAAACACCGTTGCAGTGTTTTCAAGCCTGTTTTCCTGACTCTAAGCTTATTAACAGCCTACCCCTTAAATTTTTTGGGTGCACCGTGTTTGTGAAAATGTATCATCAAAGGAAGCTTGAACCTAGAGCCAAGAGGTGTGTGTTCGTGGGTTATTCTCCCACACAAAAAGGGTACAAGTGCTTTGACCCGGAGTCTAAAAAATCGTTTGTCACTATGGATGTGTCCTTTGAAAACATCATGTTTTTTGGGCAAACTCAAATTAAGGGGGAGTCAGGGTTACCTAATATTGAGTCTAATTCTGAGTTAGCTCCTATGTTACCCTTGGAAGAGTCTGAGTCTAATAAAAATAAGAAAAATGACACTGATTTTGATTCTGATAAAATGGACACTGAACAACAACCTGTGACAACTGGAGGAGAGAAGGATAAATTTCAGGCTGATATCCAGAAGTATCAGACTATTTTTGAAAAACATCCTATCCCTCCCCTAGAGGTCCTTTTTAAAGGGAACGTCTTTTACAGGAAGGATCTGAATCAGAATGCGGGGGCTTCCGAACCAGAGGATCGTCAATCTGTTTCTGAAGGGGTACCTGATATAAACAACGATGGAGGTAAGGCAGACAACACTTCCTCTTATTCCCCGCTACACACAACACCTTCCAAAATCTCCAAGAGTACTTCTGAGTCCTCAGAGGAGGAAGAAGAAAACCAATCCTACTTTGAGCCAATCGCCGTCAGAAAACCTGTCCGTGCCTGCACATTTCCTAGATACCCTTTAGCCAACTACATCTCCTACAAGAATCTCTCACCCTCATACCGAGCCTTTATATCAGCTATCTCAAATACAACCATCCCTAAGTCGGTTCAAGATGCTCTGGAAATTCCTGAATGAAGAGAGGCAGTCTTGGAAGAAATGAGGGCTTTAGAGAAGAATAAGACATGGGAGAAGGTAAATTTTCCTGAAGGGAGGAAAGCTGTGGGGTGTAAGTGGGTCTTCACAGTAAAACACAACTCTGATGGGTCGATTCAGAAATATAAGGCAAGACTGGTAGCAAAGGGGTTCTCTCAGACATATGGTATTGACTATTCGGAAACTTTTTCGCCGGTTGCTAAGATGAACACTATTAGAGTTATTCTCTCAGTCGCGGTGAACTTAGATTGGCCATTACACCAGCTAGACGTTAAGAATGCTTTCTTGCATGGTGATCTGAAGGAGGAAGTGTATATGGTGGGACCACCGGGATTTGAGTCGAATTTCCAAGGGAAGGTTTGCAAACTCAGGCGATCGTTGTATGGGTTGAAGCAAAGTCCAAGAGCCTTGTTTGATCGGTTCCTCAAGTTCCTGAAACAGTTAGGGTTCCATCAGGGCCAGTCAGATCATACTCTCTTTATCAAAAGGTCAGCTTCCGGGAAGTTAACAATGATCATTGTATACGTGGACGACATAGTTATCACAGGGGATGATGCTATGGGTGCCTAGGAAGTTAAAGCAAAATTAGCTGCAGAGTTCGAAATATAAGACCTTGGTCCATTGAGGTATTTCTTGGGTATGGAGGTAGCCCGAACCAAGGGGGAACTCGTGATGTCTCAGAGGAAATACATACTTGACTTGCTGAGGGAAACCGGAATGGAAAATTGCAAACCAGCCAGTACCCCATGGACTGCAACTCCAGATTGGGAGAAGTCAAAGAGGGAATACCGGTGAATAAGGAAAGGTATCAAAGACTTGTTGGGAAACTCATTTATCTCTCACACACTCGACCCGACATAGCCTATGCGGTGAGCGCAGTTAGTCAGTTCATGCAGAACCCGCTGAAACAACATGGAGAAGCAGCAGATAGAATTTTGAGATTCTTGAAAGGAACGCCTGGGAAAGGACTTCATATCAAGAAAAACAAGAATCGAAATGTGGAGGTCTTTACTGATGCAGACTGGGGAACATGTGATAAAAATAGGAGGTCTGTCTCTGGGTATTGTTGCTTTGTGTGGGGCAACTTGGTAACGTGGCGTAGCAAGAAACAGACTGTAGTGGCGAGGAGTACTGCAGAGGCCGAGTTTCGTTCCATGGCTCAAGGTATATGTGAAGAGTTGTGGCTAAAACGAGTGCTTGAAGACTTGGGGCAGAAAGTGAATCTTCCCATGAAACTGTTTTGCGATAATAAGGCCGCGATTGACATAGCTAATGATCCAGTCCATCATGACAAAATCAAGCATGTCGAGATCGACAGACACTTTATAAAAGAGAAGATAGAAGAGGTATGCCTTCGAGTAGACAGGTTGCAGATGGTCTCACAAAGGCACTACCGGGAAGTGACTTCGTGAAGTTTGTAGCCAAGTTGGGAATGTATGACATATAGGCCTGTAAACGAGCCGAACCCTACCGAACCCTGGCAGGGTTCGAGCTCGGCTCGGTGTGTTCGAACCTTAGGCTCGGCTCGGCTCGAAATGGCCGAGCCTTATATTTTCATTATTCGGCTCGGGTTCGACCTGGTATTTGGGGAAAAAAGCTCGGCTCGAACATGTTCGGCTCGAACTGGGTTTTAAAAAAAAATTCAGAATTTTGTGTTCGAACATGTTCGGCTCAAACTGTATATGAATTTATGATATCCGAGCCGAACATGTTCGAACATGTTCGGCTCGACCACCGAATATCTAATTTGTAAGGTTCGGCTCGAAGTTCGAACCCACGAACCGAGCCCGAATCGAGCTTTTTTCGAGCCGAATACTCCGAATCGAATCGAATACTTAGGTTCATTTACAGCCCTAACAACATACATGCACCAACTTGAGGGGGAGTGTCGAAGTCCCTGTTATTATTATTCTTTGTTGGCAGTGTTGGTTCTAGGGCCTATTTATTAAGTTATAATTCCTGTTTTACCCTTGCTTGTACTATTTAGACATGTGCTAAATATGTTAGAATGAAATAGCACATGTGTTAAATGTGTCGGAAAGATTAGCTTACTGCCTAAGCTATGAGGTCGGTTGTCTACTATTTAAACAGGAGTCTGTAATTCGTTATATACATATCAATAAAAGATTTCCTATTCTCTTATACCAACTATTTCAACAATACTGTTCAAGGTCTGTGTTATGCTCCTTATTGTAAAAAGGTTGTTCTTCAAAAAAGGTTACATCACTGGATATGTAAAATCTATTGGTGTTAGGATCAAAGCATTTGAATCCTTTTTGAGATGAAGAGTACCCAACAAAAATATTTTTGACTGCCTTTGGTCCAATTTTACTCCTGTTTTGAGAGTGAATATGTACAAAGGCAGTGCAACCAAAAATTTTCAGAGGGATGGAAGTTACTAGTTTGGAGTAGGGGTAGAACTTAGTAAGGGTTTCAATAGGAGTCTTAAATACCAGAATTCTAGGGGGCATCCTATTAATAAGAAAGGCTGCAGTAAGAACAACCTCTCCCCGGTAAGTTGATGGAACATTTTAAGAAAACAAAAGAGTTCTGGTAACTTCTAAAAGGTGTCTATTCTTCCTCTCTGCCACACCATTCTGTTGAGGGGTGTTGGGACAGGAGGTTTGACGAATAACGCCTCTTTCAGTAAGAAAAGGACCTAAACATGAATTCAGATATTCAGTTCCATTATCAGATCTGAGTATATGAATTTTGGTTTGAAATTGTGTCTCAATCATTTTGTAAAAACTCTAAAAAATCTCACTTACATCAGATTTGTGCTTCATAAGATAGACCCAACACAGTCTTGTGTGGTCATCTATGAAGGTCACAAACCATTTCTTGTGAGTGAGATTAGGGTTTTTTTATGGTCCCCAAACATCAGAGTGTATAAGGTTGAAAGGGGCAGATTCTTTGTAGGGCACAGGTTTGTAAAGATTCCTAGTGTGCTTAGAAATTTCACAAAATTGACATTTTAGATTTTCAGCTTTAATACCAGAAAACATAGCAGGGTACAATCTTTTCATGTACACAAAATTAGGATGACCTAAACGTAAATGAAGCATTTTAATCTTATTACATTTAGCATCCTCAGAAACACCTAAACCCCTAGCAGTCTTCCTTGGTTTGCCTTCAAAAAGATAGAGTCCTTCAATCTTCTTAGCACTGCCAATCTTCTCCAAAGATTCCAGTTCCTGAAACTCACAGTGGTTTGGGGAAAAGTTTACAATACATTTTCTTACCTTGCAAAATTGACTACAGAAAATAAGTTGCAAGACGGTTTTGGGACATATAAAACAGAGTTAAGAGTGAGATTCTTGTTTAATTTATTTGGTCCCTGTTCCCTCAACTCTAGAACATATGCCATCTGCTATAGTAACAAAGTGTAGTTTATTAGCTTTAGAATAAGTATCAAACAGAGAGACTTCACCTGTCATATGGCTAGAAGCACCTATGATCCAAGTATTCTTACCATTTTGGGCAGCAGCACCAGTAGAAGTATCAGTGTTCTGTTGCATCCTTCTGTCAAAGAGGTGGTTTAAGGCATCCATCTGTTTTTTGGTGAATAAACTTGGTTGATCAGAGGCACTATACCCTTGTTTTTGTTCAGTCCAGTTGCCACCCTTTCTGGAATTCAGATTTTTCTGCAGGTGTGGGGGTTTTCCATGAAGATTCCAGCATGAATCTTTGGTGTGACCCTTCTTTTTGCAGTGGTCACATTGTTGGGTGCTTTTCTGGTCATTTCTTTTGAATGACCCCTTACTTATGAAGGCAGTTTCTTCAGTCACAGCATTTAGAGCAGAATGCTCTCCTCCTGGAGTAGGCAGCACTCCATTCGGTGTAGGTAGAAGGCCTCCCATAACCCTTTTTCTGCTTTCTTCCTTCCTGATGGTAGCAAACGCTTCTAGGATGGTAGGTAGAGGAACCTGTGCCAAGACTCTCTCTCTCTCTAGAAGCATCATAGATAGGGTTGAGACCACAGAGAAAGTCGAGACCCTTTCTTTGTCAGTCGGTTTCTGGAACAGTAGAGCATCAAAGGTGCATTCCCACTCAGTGATAGTGAGCTGGTCATATTCCTGCCACAGCTTTTTGAGTTATAGTACTTGGTGACATCATGGGATCCTTGCTTGATCTCCTTTAAGTTGGTCCTAATGCCAAAAGCTTGGGCAAAATTTCCTTGATCCGAGTAAGTCTCAGTGATGGTGTCCCAAATTTCTTTTGCAGATTTGGCAAAGAGGTGAACTTGGCCTATCTCATCTATCATGGAATTGATGAGCCAAGACATTATGGTAGCATTCTTAGTCTCCCAAGTATAGTAGGCATCAGATTCCTTATCTTCTGGTTTTTTGACATAACCAGTAAGGTAGCCCAACTTTCCACGACCAATGATACACATACGGACTGATTGAGCCCATTGTATGTAATTTGCACTGCCACTTAACTTCTTTGTGGTAATTTGGAGGGTAGGATTGTCAAATCCTCCCATAGAATGATATAAGGATTTATCAGAGGAAGAGGCAGTAGTTCCAGATTCAGACATATTGAGAAAGAAGGAACAGATTTGCAGAGATTTGCAGGGGAAGATGAAGCGACAGGCTGAATTTTCAGCGCTCTGATACCATGTAGAAAAGATAAGGAGAGAAGAAATGAAGATAATAATATTCTTCTTATTCAGCTGAGTAGAGATTACAAGTATATAAAGAGTTACAATGTGTGAAGTAAAGCTGAGTGGAGTAAATGCTAGTCGGCTCATAAAAGGTAGTTGGGGGTTTTAACGGTAGAAAGCTAATAGTTAATTATCTAACCACTTATATGCTTTATAGGATAGCATTAATAAGTGTTGCAAATTAAATAGATTATTATGGTAATAAAAGAGATATAGTTTAATATTAAGTAATATCAAATGGCTTCTTTGTTAGGATTTTTGTCAAAGTTTGCAAATGACAATATACATATAGTGGTTTGTTGATCATTTAAACAAAAACTTGGAAATTGTTGATTATTGAATACTATGTATATGAGCTTTAACTGTATTTTAACAAAATTTGTGTTAGTCTTTTAATGTAAAATTCAAATTGTTCAGTATGAAATTATGTTGAATCATGATATGTTTGATATTGCATAGGTCTGGTTGTAGCTGTCCATTCTAATGTGGGTGGTTTATTTTCCATTTAATTTCAGATTTGGGATGACATTCACTCTGGTAAAGTGGAGGAGAATAGCTCTCTACTTTTGAGGTTTCTTGTTATATCATTTGCTGAGCTTAAAAACTGGAGCTTTCATTACTGGTTTGCTTTTCCTGCTCTTCGTCTTAATCCTCCTGCAAAACTGATTAATTTAAGGCCAGCAACGGATTGCCTCAGTTCAGAAGAGGTCTTACATTTTTATCCATTTGTGTGCAGTTTTACTCTTAGACTTTGTATGCTGTTTAATTCTGAACATTTTGTGATACGTATAGGCCAAATCCCTACAATCAGCTTGTAATGAATGGCGTAGTGCAAGCTCTACTACAGGTTTGAATTCCGATGGAAAAAGTTGCTAATTTATTGAGCTACTGCATATTATTCATGATCTTATGCAATCTACAGGTGTTCCCTTTTTCTTGGTCTGCTTTGACTCAAATTCTCAGGTTACAATTAGGGATCTCTCATGCTGGGCAAGCCAGAAGGAAGGTTGTAAGGTTTGTACTTGCATCAATTGATGCTTAAAATGCGTAGACATTTGCCATGTGAATGCATATTTATGTTACGGCTCAGCTGTGGTGTAACTAGAAGCATCTTTGGAACAGGTTATATTTGGTTTTTATGACCCATGTCATCTTCCAAAAAAACCCGGCTGGCCTCTTCGTAACTATCTTGTATATATTTATACAAGGCTGGGAAAGGAAAAGATCACATTTTTTTGCTACCGTGAGACTCGTGGTTTGGCGGATTTGAGATCATCTCGTATTGGTGAAGCCATTTTTTCAGTTTCATCAGGTAGATACATTCCCTCCTGTTAACATCAAATTTAGCAAAGGCAATGCTGAACTAAAGCTGATATTGGTGTTTTTTTTTAGGATGGAATAATCCTCAAACTCTGCCTGATGCTGATGGATGGGAACTTAACAAAGGGATATCTGTTTCAAGATGTATCAGTCTTTTTCAAACATTTGATCCAACGAGGTAGCCGTTTTGCTTAAACCCTGTAATGGAAAATGGTTTTGTGAATTGTCTTCTTACATCCATTTGTTGTTAATTATAGTTGTTGTGCTTAAACCCTGTAGTTGAAAATGATTATGAGAGTCGTGTTCTTACGTGCATTTGTTGTTAATTGTAGTTTAGCCATATCAGCTGCAGATTTGAATTTGAAGCTGATGAAGTGGCGTGCTCTGCCAGCACTGATGCTTGATTCCTTGATGAGTTCTAGATGTCTCTTACTAGGAGCCGGAACACTTGGGTGCCAAGTTGCTCGAATGCTTGCGGTTGTTGTTTGTAAATATTTGATTGCTGAATACTTGATATCTGATTTCCTTAAGTATGACTTGACGACATTACAAACATATTCATTTTTAGGCATGGGGTGTTCGCAAAATCACGATAGTTGATTACGGGAGGGTTGCCATGTCAAATCCTCTGAGGCAGTCACTGTATACCTTGAATGACTGCTTGAATGGTGGCGAATACAAGGCCGTAGCAGCAGCAAAAAGTCTGAAGCATATTCAACCAGCAGTGGTGAGAATATAGTGTATACAGCGATGTGAATTTGGTAAAATTAGCTTTTTTAACTCGGACATGTTTAATTTGCTTATCAGGAAGCTGAAGGCATTGTTATGGCTATCCCAATGCCTGGGCACCCTGTTTCGTCTGAAGAAGAACCACGTGTGCTTGAGGATTGTAAACGCCTACGTGATTTGATAGAATCTCATGATGCTATCTTTCTGTTAACGGATACACGAGAGAGTAGATGGCTACCTAGTCTTCTTGGCTCTAGTGCAAATAAGGTTTGTATTTCTTATTAAAAGAAAGAAAAAAAACTACCTTTTTTTAAAAATATTTTCGTTAGGGTTGTATCTTGTATTTGCAGATAACTATCACGGCAGCATTAGGTTTTGAGGAATTCGTAGTTATGCGTCATGGAGCTGGTCCTCTTAGCAAGAATTCAGTTTCACATGTTGAAGGTTTGAAGAAATTGTCTATTGAAGGGGAAGAAGTGCCGTCGGTTTCAAGAATTGAGAGACACAGATTAGGGTGTTATTTCTGCATTGATGTGGTTGCTCCAACTGATGTAATTACATCAAATTCATTCCTCTCGGAAAATGATACTTTCACCACGCTTTTGTAGACCATTATCATGATGGGACACATTGGTTGATATGGGCCATACTCATTGATCAATGGTCAACAACTGTGTTGTGGCAGTATCATCAACCCTATCTCCCACCACATTTCTATTTTATTTGTGGCTTGTGTTTTCCATTTTATGCATGAATTGTCTTCATTGATCACTACTTTTTTTTTATTTCCCAGTCAACAGCAAATCGTACTTTGGATCAACAATGCACAGTTACTCGCCCTGGACTTGCTCCTATTGCATCATCTCTGGCCGTCGAACTTTTCGTAGGAATGCTACATCATCCTGAAGGGTACATGTCACATAATGGATTTTCACCATTTGAATGGAAATTGTTGGTGCTAATAATTTGATTCAATGTCTGTTTTAAAACGCAAATATGCAGGATATTTGCAGATGCTGACCAATCAGATACAGCTGACCGTCAAAAGACTGAGCAGCCTCTTGGTATCTTGCCCCATCAAATTAGAGGTTCACTTTTCCAATTTTCTCAGTCGACCAAGATTGGCTATGCATCTTCCTTCTGCACGGCTTGTAGCCCCGTTGTGAGTAAATCAAGACTCTATTTCTAATAATTTAGCTCAAATGCATGCAAATTTTTATGGTTCTGAAAATGAATTGAATGTGTATTTCTATAGGTGGTCTCAGAATATCAGAAGAGAGGGATGGATTTTATACTCGAAGCGATCAATCATCCTACCTATTTGGAAGATGTGAGTGGATTGACGGAGCTGCACAAGTCGAGCAACTCGCGTCAAGACTTGATTGCTGTATCTGATGGTGAAGATGATGACATTGTCATTATATGATGTAATGATCATCTTCAAACTTATGATTCTTACTGTGTAGCTAGGTGAACACCTTTACAAATTAAGGACTCCAGTCTTATTTCTTGTATCATACCACGTACGTTTTGTGTCGTGCATTTTATCTTTTCATATTGTTTTTTCTATATTGGTTCCCTAACTATAGGATGATGCTCGGAGGTTGGAACTATATAAATGCCCAGAAATAGAGAACGTATGGTACAATTTTGCCTATTTATCATGGAAAAAACGTTCGATAATTAATCCCATGTACTTTTTCTTAAAAAAAGAAGAAAAAAGATAATAATCCTCACCATAAACAAGATTAACGTTCGAGTAATTCTTGATGTTTAAGAAGACACCGATGCACATCGATACTTGTATTTTACACTAAATCTTACAAGATTTTCCTCCTCAACTTAGTAATTTCGGAATTATGTCATCATAAATCTGCAACGATACTTGTATTCTACACTAAATCTAACAAAATATCTCTCCTCAACTTAGTAATTTCGGAATTATGTCATCATAAATTGAATTCTATTGATTATAGATATTTCTTATTATCGATATTGTCAAGTTTATTGAGTGTCTATTGATATAATCATTCCATATAGATAAACACTCCATTGACAATCCGTAAATGAAGTAGGATAATTTTTAATAAACCTTCATCATTACGTCTTGTCCTTATTTACCATTAACATGCTAGTGATCAATTAGTGTATGACTAATATAAACTTGACCGATCGATCAGTTTTTTGGATTTACAAATAAAGGGATCGTCTTTCTACTTCTTGCAAGAAGGAACAGATTCTGTATCTGTGAAACACACACTCAGCTACTCATTCCCGAATAGTATCTGTGACTCATTCCCGAATAGTGTCAACGTGAAAGTGATTCGGACAACGCCATTTGCAATCTTTAATGAACACATCAAAACCCTGTCTTGAAACAAACAAGGAGTCTGTAATCACTTTAGGATTAATATTTATCCATATATGATCACCTTATTATTTAATAAGAATTCTCAATCACAGAAAATTATGATAAATACAGAGTAAATTGTTCCTAGTCTTATATGATCGATTCATTTATAAATGCCCCACTTAGATAACCAATATCGACGTGCAGGATAAGAATGTCACACCATAAATGTTCTGGATGCATTAGTGGTAGTTTAATCAATACACCCTATATTTTGATTAAGTTCACCACAGACTAAACAATTTAAGTGTGTCATCATAAACTTTGATTAGTTGCACCCAAGTCAAGTACCTAAGTGTATAAATCTTTTGCAACTACATTTGATTCAAGAACAAGTAAATCATATTTACATTTCTCTTTTCCTACAGCGTCCTTTCCCTTCCTCTTCAGCATGTCGAGGTAGGTTGGACAGTTCCTCTTCGAATGGCCATCATGGTCGCAGTGGAAACACTTTCTCTTTGGACTCTTGGCACCTTTGGATGGCTTTGCAACTTTCTTGCCTTGCCATTTGGAGACTTAAAGTTCTTCTTCTTGGCTTTCAACTTAGCAGACTTGTTTTTCTTAGCTCCAGAAGTGGAAGCAACATTTGCTTTTGGTTCCTTTTTCACTGTATCGGGCTTCTTAATCCCATTGTTAATCCTTTAAAAATGACAAGTTCATTCGGGAGTCTTATGAGACCAAAGCACAACTTGTTCATAACATAGTTGCTCAGAAAAGGCAGGAATTCAGGAGTAACGGATTCAACGATCATGCTAACTCGTGTGCCTTCATCAACCGTTGCTCCATGGGTCTCGGCCTCAAAAAGTAGGTGGGCATGTTCATAACATGTCTCAGTACAGTCTGGTTGGGCTGCATATTGACGGTCATTGCAGCCTTGATGACCTGATGGCATGCTTGCTCAGAAGGGGGCCCAAACATTTTGAAGGCCGAACCAACCATCTCATAAGTTGTAGCCATGTTCTCATGCTTAGTCCGAATCGCATTGGACATCGTCGCTAAGATAATCCCACGGGCATTGTTGTTATCAATATTCCATTTCTTATAAGATGCAATATCAGCAGGACCGCATTCTGCCATAGGCTTAGGAGGACAATCCTTCACGAGGACGTAATTGATGTTTACGAATGTGAGAGAGACATAAAGGTTTGACTTCTACTTGCTATTGTTATTGCCGGTTATTTTTAGGTTTAGCGATTGTGAGACATGAGCGGACATGATTGCAGAAAGTAGATAAAGTAATATTAATTACTAATCATACACCACAAAATAATTATTTTAAGAATTATAAACGTGATGTAATATGTTTATCCAACCAATTCCCGAGGAATTTGACTTTACATATGTAATGTCATCGGAGGGTGAGATCACTACAAATGATGGCCAAATCGAGATAATCTCGAGTTGGTCAATTAAATATCATAAACATCTCATGTAATTCATTTGATTACCAACCACATCTTTTGTTCAGACTAGACTTTCTTAACCATCAAGTTAGTCCTTGTGGGTGTGACCCACTGTCTTGGCTTTCAGTATTGCCTCTAAGGGTGCCGTCGAAAGGTTAGGTCACAACCGCAAGGTCAAGCTGACATCATGTCCTTCATAAACTAAGCATTGAATATTGATAGGGGTGAAAGCAATCCGGAGTGAGACGAAGTCAAAAGGTCACGAGGCGTCACGCTTCTCTCACGATGCTTTAGTTGACAGTGAAGACCGTAGGATTTATTGTGATAATCCCATCTCCCATTCACTATACCATTTAATTCAATCCTATTGAATTATTTCTTGCTTTTAGAAAATGGTACGGGATTTAATTAATAAATTGTAATCTATGTGGTCAATTAAAGTCAACAATTATTTTAATTTTTTCTAACCTATAATTACTAACCATATCCTATATGAGAAAGTTGAGGCCCATGTAAACAATTTATCCACATTAATCTTACAATTAAATCAATGTCTGTTTTTTATATCTCATATAAAATAAAACTACCTGAAACATAAGAGTGAGATATATGACATCGTAAAATTTTCACATAATTATCCTAGTCATACAACTAACACATAAGATCATCGAAATTGCATAAAAATAACATTTGACAGATGGTTGATGACCTTTTATAACTATTACAATTTGATAGCCAAAACCCTCTTGATGTATCTCCAAAACTCTTTCTGGAATATTCTAGATCAACCTGCAACATTCTGGAACCTCCTGAGACATGCTAGGGCCAAAGCTAGACAGTCTGGACATGTCCAGGGTCGCTTTACCGAGGGGTCTGTTCGGAGCGAGCCACCTCTTCACTAGATCCACCAGACAATGCAGATTCATCATCAGCAGGATACCACCACTTGATTTCATAATAAAATCAAGTAAATCTACCAGAAGTGAATCTAAGTATAATAATTATTACAAAACAAGGATTACATCATCAAAACCAAAAGCCTATACATCAAATCTAAAGGGAAATTCACCAAATCCAAAATTTTCATCACATGGATCCATTCGCCACAACATTCAAAGATATATGCTAAGAATTCAAGATAGAAAACAATTTTATCACTAATATGCAAAGATAATCCCCACTCTTATCATTATTTAACAAATACATGACTGAAAATCGAGCAAAACCAACATAAAACTCTGATACCACATGTTGGATGTCCCAGAACATGTCCAGGACATGTCCAAGATCCAAATCCTAGACACCTAAGTCTCTTAACCAAGGAGTATGGTCGGTTCATCGAGCCGACCTAAACTTGAATGACCAAAAAACAGTTTCTGGGATGTTCTGGACTATGGTCAAATCAAATACGCATCAAAAAAATATTTACAACTCGAAATCAAAACAAAACTTGTATTTATTAAATAATAAACATCTCATGCAAAGGAGGTTTAGTAAATATACCAACACTTGGAGTAGAAGATGATGACGATGTAGAGACAGTGAAATCCAAGATATTCCAGCTTGATTTTCACTACACTTAGAGGTGAATCCAATCTCAGAGCCACTCCAAGAATCCCAGATTAATTACCCAAGAAAAGATCCTATCTTTTGCTTTGAATATTCTGAGTATGTTGTGAAGACCTTAGAACCTTAATTCTTGACAAAGTGGTGCCCCATTTTTAGAAGGAATGATTAGGTTTTCATCTTATGAAAGCTTCCATAGATAGAAAAGTTTAGGACTTAAGTCGGGGCATTTGGTAATGTAAAATTTACCAAAAATAGTTTAATTATGTATTGGCTTAAATGCCCTTTGAGACATCCGTACTACTTTAGAAAATAATAAGACTACTTAATCAAGTTAAGTTAGGCACAATAAAGCAGTCTTTTGTTTAATCCAATTAAATGACTAGCCTGATATTTTTTAATTAATTTATTAATTAGCCACTTTTTATAGTAATATTAAATTAAAACAATCTTATTCAATTAATTAATATTTTTATCATATAAATAATCCTTGACTATTTAATGTCATATAGAAACAAATTTTCACATACACTCTAATACTTATTCGTTAGGAAAACTACTTTTCAATTTATTCGAGGAGTGCTTACAAATGTGAATTGCACGAGATAAGCCGGGGACCATGGGCCTACTATATCCAGAAGCTTCAATGATCTGAGTGACCAACCAAATACTTTAGTCTAATAACTCATCATTAATCTCGGTGTCGTTTTACCATAGACCCGAGATTGCCCTCTTCCGGTATATAGAACATCTTTACTTCACTTACTCATAGAAGTTACCGGGCACCCACTGATATAACCCTTACCTATAGATAACCCTCCATAGACAGTTCGTATACAGAGCAAGGTAATGTCCGTAAGACCTCTCAATAACTTTATATCCTCGAACCACCATTGATTTACTAGTGACCGATATCCATTTCATTTTATCAAAGGTGTGCATGATCAATCAGTTCCAAGATCAACACTCAAGGGAACTGTCAATGTACTTCTTCTTACGAACGAAAAAGTCTTTTTACGAAGGACTGGACTCCATCTTTGTGAGTTACATTCCTATTTATCGATCCCTGAATGATGCTGAGATGGTCGGGATAAAGGAAGGCACTACTTGGCCAACCATACTGCCAAATTAAACATCACCATGAAAAGACATAAGTCTATAATCACAACATGATTAAGATTAATCCATAAATAGTCATCTTCGTGATTCAGTTAGAATCTCTTGTTATGGATTTAGTACGAGATCATCATATTGAATCGGTCCAGTCTTACTTGGACCATTCTATGTATAAGTGCAATCACTAAAGTGTCCAACATCGATGGCCCAGATCAGACAGTCACACTCGAAGTGTTTTGGGGAGGGAGAGGGAGATTAGAGGATTGAGGGGCACTTTTGGGTTGTGCGTGTGATGATGTTGGATTTCGTCGGGTAACAAATCTGGGCCGTATTATCCGAATGAGGATCTATTCAAGGTATAGAAACGGGAAAAGATGTGAACGAGAGGTAGTTTGTGTATGTTTTAGACTGAGCCTGAGATAATGTATCTCAAGTTGCCTACGTATCATGTGTCTCAATCAGGAATCAAGTATTTGTAGTTCCTTAGGATTGTTTATATAGAGGGGGCATGTGCCTTAGGCCTGCATTGGTCGTGTCCTTGTTGGAATCGATTTCGTGTTCCCTGAGAAATGGATAATTATGATTTGATCCCCTTGATTGTAGGAGATAATCACGATATTTTGAAGGTGTGATCAGAGCCTTTATGAATGAGGATTCTTTCCATGTTTGTCCGTTATATGATGAATGTGGGCCACTCCGTCTAAGGGATACTTAGGCCGACCTACGTCGAGTCCCTTAGGCTGTGAGGCCCGAGCTACACTAGTTGAGCCCTAGCCGACCTGCGGTGGACCGGGAAGCTAGCCGAACCGACCTCCCACATGAGGTTTAACTTGGTTTGTATTTCTTTATTACTAGGTTAATATGGAGATGACATGTGGTGAGGTACTAGTTCGAACTCCGTCATAAGCCCCTCAGATCTGGAAAGGTTGTGGCTCAGTTCGGTCATCTAGACTTGCAGCTTTTCAAACAATTAACTTGCCAGGTGGCAGGGATGCCATTGTGACACTGTCATAACTGTATCGGGATTCGAGGCATCGTTGCCCACTCGTTTTAATTGTAACTTGTTTCGAGATGTGTTTGGGGATTATAACCTCCGCCACGTCTGTCGTTTCATTATGTTGTTATTAACTCGGAAGATTCAGGCCACTGACGACTGCTCTTCCTCCTTATTCAATTATCTTTACAAGTAAGCTGTCATTCTGCTTTTACTTGCATTTTCTTCTCCGTTTGCGTCTATTTCTAATTGACCCCTAGATGGTAGAAACCTATATGGCCGTCATAGGCAGTGAGGGCGTCAAATCGATCTTGTCTCTAGGAGATTTGGACTAAATTTGTAGCCTATATGAGATAGATAGGGATAGGTACGACCCTAGGATTCCTTATGGACCTAACAATTTTACACATTAGCCCCCGGAAGGGTATTGCACTGTTCACCGGGAACACTTCGAGGTTGGTCTCAGGCTTCCCCTATGTCTGGCCTATATAGCCGTGCTTCGTCATTACGAGCTAGGAACTGCTCAGATAGCTCCCAATAGGGTCAGAGCCATTATGGGGTTCGCCATATGGTTCTGGTTGCTCGGCATCAAGTTATCGGTACGATGGTTTAGGTATTTTTACCACCACGTGAGGGTGAAGGACCATCCCGGACGGTATTACTTCTCCCGTAGAACCGGGCGCTCGAGTGATGTTCCCATTACCCCTAAGGGAAAAACATCCCACAAACAGTGGAAATAACAGTTCTTCTTCATCCAGCATGAAGGTTATCCGGAGTTGAGTTTGTGGAATTTGGGGGAGCTTCTTAGAGATGACGTCCTATGATTAGTGACGACCTACATGAGGGAATTCATGAATCGGGTTACTCCATTGAGGTGGAGGAGCTGGACAACGAAATGATTGATGCTGCTTGGCTAGAAGATGCGAGACCTAACCCATATGTACCCCTTAATGAAGAGGAAAGGGTTATTTGTAGGGTTTTCCTCCTTTTGCTTTATGCTTTACATTTGTACTTATCTGTTTCTTTAACTAATAGCTGCCATGTCTTGTTTGTAGTGGCTGATTTCGTAGAGCTGCTAGCTGGTGCTGAGAATGAGGCCGAGGTCAAGCAATCTGAGCAGAGCCTCGACTCCGAGAGGACAGAAAGTGTGGAGCCTCCTCCTACCCAGCCTCCGGGCACAAACCTAGATGTTGCGGGAGCAGATCCATCTTCCTTCCAGTCTGTGCCGGAGGAGGTAGATCTGACGACCTTAGATGTATCTGATCCGGAGGGGAGAAAAGTGGAAGGCCTTTGTCTTCAAAAGAAAGGCCGATCAGGGGTTACTCTGGACCCTCAAGAGGGTAGGCCAAACAAGAGAGGTCGAACTGGAGCGCCTCGTGAGGGAACTCAGAGGCAAGATCGAGAGGAAGATGTTGCTTCCGGGCAAGAGCGGCTCTCAAATGTCAGATGAGGAGTTATCTGTGGTCGGCTTCAGGTCCATGGAATTTGTGAGTCTCCTTTCCCTTCACGTTTTATGTTTATACTTTGGTAGTATTTCTTATGTTTGTTCTTTGATTTGTTCAGGGAAGTTTTCCGGAGGCTGGGAAAGGCTTCTGCTGACATTGTTGATCAGAAGAAGAAGGTTGCCGACCTGCGGGAGGGTCGAGCAAAACTGAAGGGATCTGTCGAGTCCCAAGGCATGGAGATAAAAGATCTCTAGGGGCAGCTCCAAGCCAAGGAGGCCGATCTGAATTCCATGGAGGACAAATTTTCTAAGGAGAGAAGGGAGCTGGAGCAGGCCGCGGCCAATCTCCAAGCTAAATTGACATAGCTAGAAGTTGTTATTCCAGTTCGGGCTGCTGAGGCCGTTCGGGAGTATAAGGCTTTGGAAGACTTTGCCAAGGATTTGAAGCTACTGATTGTCCCAGTCTTGAATCATGGCTACACTCAATGTGTGGAATACGTAAAGGGTCATTTCCTGTCCTTGTCAAAGACAATCTTCCCACAAAGGTTTTTTATAAACCTGGGATGAGATTGGTCTATGACAACCGTCTGAAAGACTTTAAAGAAGGAGTGGACATCGTGTCCAAGTACTCCAAAAAAGTCTTCGGTTGCTCCAGCTCGGCTCCTACCTCTTCACAGCCACAGCAAAATCCGACTCAAAGGCTTAGTCTAATAGGGTTTATGGGTTTTGTATGTTTTGTTTTGAACTTTTTCCAAACCCATTGTAATTTTGTTGACTTAATAACAAGCCACTTTGTTATGTACTTTCTTTAAGCACTTTACTTTGAGTAATTTTTCAATTTAAAGTATAATTTGTTGGGGTATCTTGCCCCCCAGTATGTCGTGCTTTAACTTATAGTTTTAGGATGACATAATCATGTTTTTGAGTGTTTTTGTTTTGATCTGACCTACGGAGCTTAGTCGTAGAGCGTTGAGTCTGACCTACAAAGATCAAATGTCAGATTTAGCGATGAGTCAGAAGTTTTCTTACTTTTTAGCTGACATATGTTTGTTGAGTCCGACTTGCAGAGCTCAGATGTCAGATTTAGCGATGAGTCAAAAGTTTTGGGCTTTTTAGCTGACATATGTTTGCTGAGTCCGACCTGCGGAGCTCAGATGTCATATTTAGCGACGAGTAAGAAGTTTTCTGACTTTTTAGCTGATATGTTTGCTGAGTCCGACCTGCGGAGCTCAGATGTCAGATTTAGCGATGATTCAGAAGTTTGCTAACTTTTTAGCTGACATATGTTTGCTGAGTTCGACCTGCGTAGCTCAGATGTCAGATTTAGCGATGAGTCATAAGTTTGTTGACTTTTTAGCTGACATGTGTTTGTTGAGTCCAACCTGCAGAGCTCAGATGTCAGATTTAGCGATAATCAGAAGTTTGCTGACTTTTTAGCTAACATATGTTTGCTGAGTCTGACTTGCGGAGCTCAGATGTCAAATTTAGCGATGAGAGCAAGGTCCGTCCTGCAAGGCTCGGCTTGTATGTTCTGTAGACTTAATTAAAAGCATTAACAATGGAAAGAAAACATCATATTGGAATAATGAAAACTCGGTACTCACTGATCACAATATATTTAGGCAGTTGTTCAAAATTGGAAAGACTATAATGAAATTACTAGAATTAAAAATAAATCATAAATGACCAGAACCTGCCGAGCCTCTTAATTCAAGACCACACTCTTGCTTTTGATTGTGGCAGCATAGAAACTTCTAGCTACCTTTACGTCCCTGATATTGCGATGAATACCATGTTTGCGGTAACAGTGATATATTGAGATATGAGGCTGTGTATGTGTGATTCTCCGGAGAGAGTGCGGTGGTGAACAAGAACAAGGCTGTCGGATTATAGCTCACAAGAGATTCGACAAATTGACAGAGTAGCTCTGTGTATATTAGTTCTTGGATCATTTCTATTACATTGTGATCCCATATTTATAGGCTAAGACTAAGTCGGTTGGACTAAGTCGGTTTACTGTTCATGATAAGACAATTAAATAGATATAATTAGAGATAATCATATAGATAAATACAAGTGGACCGGCCAGCTGTCTGGATAAGTATGGCGGACAGCGGACAGCGGACGGCAGACTCATATTTGCCTTGTCTTGATATCAGCTTGACCATATAGGTAGAAATCACACGGAGAGGAGGAGTCTGGCTTACGACCAGCGGACAGGATCCGACTTACTGTTAGCGGATTGGACCCGGCTTACAAACGGCGGGTAGGATCCGGCTTATGAATGCGGACTGAGAGGATAGAGGCCTCATATCTTTGTTATTGGGCCATGGTAGTAGGCCCAATCTAGGTGAACAGGGCCCTGTTCCGGTTTGGGTATATCAATGGCCCCCTACTCTGTGCCTGGCGTGCCCGCCAAGGCGGAGAGTAGAGTTCCTAAGGATAAAGTTACCCTGACGTTGCCGTTTGTGACAAAGATACCGATAATAGCTATCGGGCATAAATCAGTGTTGATATTGCATTGCAAATTACTGATAAGTGTTATGCATTGTAACGAACATGCTTAATCGCCGATAACTCTCTATCGGGCTTAAAGTGCCGTGCATGAAGCGACGAGCTTAGATGGCCGTAAGCCATGTTAAGTGGAGGCCGTAAGTAGCTTGACGAAAGGTCGTTGACCCTAATAATATGAGGCCGTAGGCTATGTGATGTTGAGGTCGCCAGTGGGGACCAGAGTAGTTGGAGTTGTAACGGACGTAGGGGTTCATGAAGCGCCACGTCGGTTATGTTTACTGACAGGACGTTTGACATGAACCGTCCTCTCTTCTGATTGGCCAAGAAGACTCGGTAACCATTCCCAGCAATGATGGCATTTGAATTTCGAAAACCCATATGTCGTTTCCCTCCATTCTCTGTCTATAAATAGAGGCATACTCCCTTATTATTACACTTTCTGATTTTCTAAGCATTTTTCCGGCAAGGTAGCGAAGAGATTCCGGCGAAGACAAGCTATTTCCGGCAATCACGTAGTTTCAGATTAAAGACAGCACCCTTCATCCTCTTTTCATTAATCAGGTATGAATTCAAATCCCTTTACAGCTTTGTTGTTTTGATTTTACTTCAATTTTGCTTTTCCCCTAGCTAGAAATCGGAAATGCTGTAGAGTGGTATTTGTGGTTTAGGGTTTTCCGGATGAACACTGTAAAATCATCCCTTTATGCTTCTGCGTGCTTGTGCTCCTTTTCCCAGAAATCCCTTTGTAGATAGATACTCCGATTGTAGCCATTGTCAATGTTTGAGTGTTTGATTTTGCTTGGGGTTTTTCTGGGTTGTCTGGGGAACTTTTTCTGGGTTTGTATGGGGTTTTTTCTTGGTTATTTTGTTTAAGGAAAATGGAGGGGCGAGGTGTCGGGATGTGATTACTCTCACTTCGGCCCGATTTTCATGTCAGGGTGATTATACTGATCCACCTCACCCTTTTTGTTTTCCAGAATGTCTTCAGAGCGCACCTTGTCACAATCGGATGAAGAAAACCGGGCTGCTGCCGGCTATGGGTATGAGGAAGTCAGTATGGAGGAGGCTAGCTCTAGCAACGCAGAGGAGATAGTAGAAGAAGAAAGAGGAGCAATTGACGTCGATTCTGACTCGGGTGCTGAAGTAAGTGATGAGGAAGTTGCAATAATTGGTGAGGGCACCACATGGGGTGAGGTCGAGGATGAAGATCAGACGGCGCTGAGCGACCTTATTGATAGGATCGAAAGAGTGGTATCTTCAGGAGCCGCTACCCGCAGCGCGAAGCTCAAGGAAGCCGTGGAAACCGTGCCGGTGTCGAAAAAGACAGGTGCGTCAAAGAAACCTTCGGCGGCTAGGAGAGCCAGAGCGGCCAAGGAGTTAGTCGTGTCAGATGAACCCGAGGAAAAGAAGAGGCCGCCTAAAAAGAGGTCAATCGCCATCGAGATGGAACTTGCGGAGCAGAAACGTGCTGACAGCAACCTTATAGCTCGATGGCACGAGTTCCGAGATCGACTTGATTATACGTCGGCGGTGACTGCTTATGACATTTCGGATGACTATCGATTTGTCAGCATGGGTGCGACGAACGTGTCGCAGACGTGCGGTCGGGATACTGAGGAATTTTTGTGGCTACATTATGATCACTTAGTCGCCGGACTTAGGCCCCCCTTTGACCCGTTTTTCATCACGTTCATGGAGGAATTAAAGGTTATGCCTTGCGACCTCAGTTTGGGGGTAGCCCATGTGGTGATGTCCTTTATCATAATCAGTCGGCTTCGTGGTCGTGAACCATCGATGGCGGCGCTGCTATACTTTTATGGCTTCAACAGAAAGGGCGACGCCGGACAGATTCAACCCCGGAGCCGATCGAGCAGTGGCCGACCTCGTCTTTTGTTCGACCTTCTCAACAAAGTTACGGATTGGGACAAGAGGTGCATGAGAGTCAAATCCCGAGTAGTATGGCCATTTCAAAATCTCCCCGTGAACTCCGTGCTGACCGATCACTTAAAAGATATCCCAACTCAGGATGACGATGATGAGTTTATAGCAGAGCTCAAGGAGTTGCTCGGGTTTGTTCGCAAAGGTGTCGAACAAGACAGAGCCTTTAACTGGAGGTTGCTCTTAGATGATAGCGAACCTTACCTCAGAATGGCCGGCCTGCATGCAGCCGGCGTCGGGAATCCTTTGGTGGTCGTTGACCCCTTGCCCACTGATCCCGATTGGTATAGGGAGTGTCACCATGGCAAATGCATGCCATCCCAATGTAAAGTAGTTTTGGCAACCCTTCGTTCCGGGCGCCGAGTATGATTTTTCCTTGTTTGTTTTTTATACTGTTTCTTTCATTTTTGTTCTTCTTCATTATTTTGACTGCTTCTAACCATTGTTGCCCTTTGCAGGTTCCATGGATGCTCTAGAACAACGCAGTCGCTTGACGACCATCAAGACTACAGGCGAGGTAAATAGGGCCGCCGTATTAAAGGGAGTTAAGACCTCGCTCCCAACGGTCAACATCCGGAAAGGGGCGGTTGGAGCCTCAGGGTCTCAGGCTGGAAAGTTAGCTCTTCCACCAGCGAAACAAACGGTGGAGAAAGCCGCGGCGGGTAAGATCCTTAAGCAAACCACCTTGACCAAACCGCCGGCGGGCGATAAGAAAAAACGGGCTGCCGTTGAGGAGGTTGACCCCGCAGGAGGTGTTAGCGGCGTGCAGGATGCCCCCCCACTACCCAAGAAATCCAGAACCGACGATGCCCAGAAGAAAGGCGCCGCTGATAAGGCCAAACCTTCTGACAAAGGCAAATCCGTGGCCAATAAGCCATCCCATGTGGGCACAACTGCTATGGTGCCCTTTTCTGGTGTACCCGTCGGACATAAGGGTCATCCGGCGGTTTGGTTGGACAGGGAGTTTATGCGCCAGCTTCTTCTCGACATGTCCAGGGCGATGACAATTTCTAGGGCGATTGCCGATATGGCCCCGCTGAGACACTTGCGATGGAGTCTTCATAACGACATCCAACTGGAGATCGGCCGCGGTATTGCGAACAGAATTGTGCTGGCTGATCAGACTGACCCTCGCCGCACCTTCCTGAGAAATATCAAAGATCTGTGGGGCCTGTTCGGGACCACGGTGAGCATGGTAAACCTCTTTTATTTCTTCGCTTTGTTTTTATTTACGACTTTGCATTCTGTCCTGTCTAACCCCATTGTATTATGTCATTTTTAGGTCGGCACAGGCTTGCCGCAGTTCATAAATGATTATAGGAATACTATATCGTCGAGTGTTGATGTTAACAAGGTGTTGGTTGACACCAGCAAGGCTCTGGTTGCCGCTAAAGAGGTCAGGGCCGATCTGAATGTCCGACTGAGTGCTGTGGAGGCCGAAATTGTTAAACTTAAGAAGCAGCTCGCTGAGGTGAGGAACAAGAAGCTCAAAAGAACTCTGAGCGTTTGGAGAAGCTTAATGCTGAACTTGCAGAGCAAGATAGGTCGGCTGCTCGATCTATGAAAGATATGCAGCTTAAAGTTAAGGAGGCCCAGGCCCACTGGAAAGCCGAGCAAGAAGTGAGTGAGGATCTGAGGAAACAGCTGGCGGACTTGAGCTTAAGCGTCCAGGATCAGATTGAGGCCACGCATACGGCTGATGCTGGAGACAAATTTCTGATGGGATATGACCAAGGGTTTTATCACATCGTAAGGTGCACGTGGGTGCGCGGTGGCGAGACTCCAGACCTTACGGGGATTGGATCATTACTCATCCCTTTTCTGACCACTTGAGGGATTTCCACCCGGACATTCCTTTCTCCGATGTCGAGCTGCAACGATATATCCCAAAATATGCTCCAGATTGGGAGGTTCCCCCTGTTGAAGAGGAAAATCTAAGGGAGCTGGTGCGTCGAGCTACCCAAGTTCCGGCTGAAGAAGAGGCACAAGCTGCTGAAGATGCCACAAAAACTGAGCAGACCGAGCAAACTAAGTCGGACATAAATGCTGATAATTTGATGCATCATTCTCTTCGACCTGAGAACGTTGGCGACGATAGTATGCGGGCAGAAGACTCTTAGATTTGCTTGCTCTATTTTGTAAAAACAGTATTTTGATTTCGCATTTGTATAACTCTTTTCATTTCCGCTCTTTATTTGTAATAACATTTCATTTACTGTTTTTCTGAATGAAGTTTCTTCTCTTCTCGCCTGTGTTTCCTTATTTTTTGCTTGAATTTACTGTATAAAACGAGTCCGGTGTGATAGTATCCTCCGGTCCCCTTTGTTTTAGATAAGATTCAAAGTCGATAGCGGACGGTCCTATCTTGAAATATGGCCCCTTGAATCTTATCTGAAATGACTGCTCGCTCACATATATGAATTTTTTGGAGGGTGGCCCCCTTGTCGGCTAAGAGACGAACGGACCTCTCTGAGATATGTGCCCGAGAGTAGTGCGAAAATTTATCAGAAAACCCCCCTGTTTCTGACGAGGGTTGGAGTCACGAACTTGTCCGATCGTAGTTGTTTGAAATATTTCCGAATATGGCCCCTATTTTTAACAAAGTGCAAGCAGAGTCCGAGCCCTTTGTTGAAAATTTTCTCGAAAAATCACCCTTTATACGCGTAGCGGACATCATTGAAGCATAAAAGATAAATGTAAAATTGGGTTTTATTAAGTTCGACTCATCCCGCTAGATTAGTGAAGATTATAAGTAAGCAAGAAAGCCTAACCACTCTCGTTGTAAATGAGAGGATAGCCATAACCCTAACCGAATATTGCATGTAATACCTTTTGAGGTTGTCCACATGCCACGGCCTGTTGAGCTCGAAACCCTCTTGATTTTTAAGGACGTAAGTCCATTTCTTGATCTCTCTTGTGACTTGGTAAGGGCCTTCCCAGTTCGCCTTAAGTTTACCCTTATCGGGGTCCATACCAGTGGCTTTTCTGTTTCGAAGAACAAAATCCCTGATCTTAAATGACTGGTCACGGATTCGCTTGTCGTGTTGTTGCTTAGCGAGTTGCTTGTAGATCACCAACCGATGGTATGTTGCTAGTCTTTTCTCTTCCGCTAGATCTAAGTCGATATGCCTGTTTAGCACATTGTCCGCGGGATCATATACCGTGACCTGATACTTGGGAGCGCCATTTTGATGGGAGTCATGGCCTCCGACCCATAAGTGAGAGCAAACGGTGTTTCTCCAGTGGCTGTTTTAATTGTGGTGCGGAGTGCCCATAATATGGCGGGCAACTCATCAACCCATCCACCCGCTTTTACTTTCTCGTCGACGCTCTTCTTGAGCATTTTTATTATCTGTTTATTGCCGGCCTCAGCTTGACCATTACTCTGGGATACGCAACGAATGCTTGCCAGTGCTTGACATTGAATTCTTTGCAAAAATTTGAGAATTCCTTCCTGAATTGTGGTCCGTGATCTGATACCACTGCTCGCGGGACACCCAAACGAGACCATAGCTGATCGTGTAGAAAATAACCCGCGTCCTTGGCGCCTATTCTGACCATAGTCTTGGCCTCGATCCATTTTGTGAAATTGTCTACAGCCACTATGATAACTTTGCATCCGCCCCTTACAGGCAGGAATGGTCCGATTAGATCGAGTCCCCACATGTCAAAAGTCCAAGGCACCACCACAATGCTCTGTTCAACTGATGGTATTCTTGGGATGTCCGCATGTTTCTGGCACTTTGGACATTCTCTGACTAGCTTCTCTGAATCCTTAAGGATTGTCGGCCAGTAATACCCTGCCGTGATAACTTTCTGCACCAAAGAGCGACTAGCGGGGTGGCCCCCACACACTCCTTGGTGAAGTTCGATGAGTATTTTCTTGCTTTCCTCCTCGCGGACACATCGTAACAAAGTTTTTGTGGCGGACCTTCTATAAAGCGTTCCATCATTTATTATGTACCTGGCCGCTCTACTTCTGAGTGCGCGAGATTTATCTGCCTCAGCGGGTAGGGTGCCCGATCGTATATAAGTTTGAATCTCGTCAATCCAACATGGAGTCATCGTTGGTGCATCGATCTCCATGATTTCTGTTATTTCGATGGCGGGTACAGCAAGATACTCTATCATTATTGAAGGATCTGCAATTTCCTCCTCGAGGGATAGCTTAAAGAGATAGTTTGCTCGCTCGTTATCCTCTCTTTGAACTCTGGTGAATTCGTAATAGTTGAAGTCGGCCCTTAATCGTCAGACAATCTCACCGTACTTTTCGAGAATGCCGCAACACGTGCCATAGTCCCCTGAGATTTGGTTGAAGATTAGTTGAGAATCACAGTAGACTTAAACGTTTTCCACTTTTAGCTCTTTTGTGAGTTTGAGTCCGGCTATAACTGCTTCGTACTCGGCTTGATTATTCATGGCCGGGAACGCGAACCTTAGTGCTTTTTCGATTTCCTCTGTAGTCCTGGGCTCCATTAAAATAACACCGGCTCCACAACCATTTCGACTTGACGCCCCGACAACATATAATTGCCAGCATTGATCGGGCTTGTTCGGGGCCACGGCGGGTCCTAATGATACAGGCGAACTTGGTTGTGGCGAGCTGAAACTTGTCTCAACGATAAAATCTGGCAATACTTGAGCTTTGATAGCTTTCCTAGGTTGATACCGAATATCGAACTCAGTGATTTTGATAGCCCATCGCAGTAGACGACCTGAAAGGTTGGGCCTGTGTAGTATCTGGCGTATTGGACTATATGTTAAGACAATTATAGGTAAAGTAGCCCCTGAGTTTGCGGGCAGTGATAACAAGCGGATATACTAATTTTTTGACATTAAAATAGCGACTCTCCACCGGACTGAGAGCCTTACTTACATAATAAACGGGATTTTGGAGGGTTCCGCCTCCTTGACAAGAACGGCGGCAACAGCCCGATCCGAGGCCGCCAGGTATAAAAACAAAACATCTTCCGCTACATGGCAAACCAAAATAGGCGGCTTCCCTATATATTCTTTCAAAGCTTGAAATGCCTGCGAACATTCCGCACCCCATGCGAAGGTTTTACCCCCTTTGAGTATGTTGAAGAAAGGGAGACATTTTTCCGCTGATTTCGAGATGAAGCGACCCAACGCGATGATTCTGCCATTGAGCCTCTGAACTTCCTTGATGGCCGTAGGTTCTTGCATGTCGAGCAAAGCCTGTATTTTTTCTGGATTAGCCTCGATGCCCCGACGACTAACCATAAACCTGAGAAACTTGCCTGCCTTGACACCAAATGTACATTTGGCCGGATTGAGTTTCATTGAGTGCTTGCGGACATTACTGAAGGTTTCCTGGAGGTCAGCCGCGTGACCATCACCTTTAGACTTGACGACTATATCATCTATGTAAGCTTCCATGTTTCTTCCAATCTGCGAGCAGAAAACTTTGATGACCATCCTCTGATAATTCGAGCCTGCATTCTTCAGCCCGAATGGCATCATCTCATAGTAGTATAGGCCCCCAGCAGCCCTGAAAGCCATTTTTTCTTTGTCGGACTCTGCCATCCGCATCTGATGATAACCCGAATATGCGTCCAAAAATCTTAGAGTTTCAAACCCTACAATAGAGTCGACTAACCGATCAATCCTTGGAAGTTGGTAAGGATCCTTCGGACAGGCCTTTTTGATGTCTGTGAATTCGATGCACATTCTCCACTTGCCATTGTGCTTCTTCACCATAACTACGTTCGCTAGCCAAGTGGGATAGGCTAGCTCCTTTATGATCCCCGCTTGAAGAAGCTTCCCGACCTCTACTTTGACCGTAACCTCTTTTTCGGTTATGAATTGCCGTGCTCGCTGCTGTACTGGTTTAAAAGTAGAGTCGACGTTGAGATGATGGAGGGCGACGTTAGCTTCGACCCCTCTCATGTCCGTGACCACCCAGGAAAATGCATCTAGGTTTTCCTTGAGAAGTTTGATCAAAGTTTCCCTTTCTGAGGGACTCAGCCGAGCCTTTATCTTGATTTTCTGCTCGGGGTAATTGTCGTTAATAATCACTTCGACCAACTCATCCTCAGCTATGAAGTCGGGCTCATCCCTGACTTGAAGAGTCTCACATTCAACTTTAAATGGCGAAGGTTCTCCGACCACCCTGATCATATTAATGTTTTCCATGTCATCGGGTTGCTCGATACGGGATCTCTTGTTCCCCATCCTCATTTCATGTATATAAGTGAGGATGTCGCTGGTTCACTTATCAACGTTCTGATCCTGTCCCCGACGTAAAACTTCACCCACTGATGTGGGATAGAGGTAACCATTTGGAACTGCTTTAACGCTGGTGTTCCGATGATCATGTTGTAATTCGACTGGAGATCAACCCAAGAAATGTTACCTTTTCTGTTCGGAAAGGTGCATAATCCCCCATCTGTACATCCAGGTCGATGGCCCTCTTGACGTGTATTTTGTGATTGGTGAAGCCCTCAAGGGTGCCATTATGCGGCCTCAGGTTGGAATCCGCAAATCCCAGCTCTTTAAAGCAGTTGTAGTATAAAATGTCACGACATGCTCCCATGTCAATCATTACCCGATTAACGCATGCCCGATTGACGACCACAGAAATGCATAGACACATGTCCTCTGTGTTGACGGAAGTCACCAGCTCGCTTCGAGTAAAAGCAAGAGGTTGCTCGTTCCCACGCAGGATAGCTGGCTTCTCTATATGTTTGTTAATAGAGCCAATGCGGCTCTTGATCTGATTGTTGCTGGGGGAGGCTCCGTGATCATTCAGATCTGCCTATCGTACTGGCGAGCTTGTTGATTTTTCCTGTCCGGCCCCCCAGCATCCCTCTTGTATTGATCATGGTTACCGAGAGCGAGTAGCTTTTCAATCGCTCGCTTGAATTGCATGCATTCATCTGTGGTGTAACCCTTGTCCTGTGATACCCGCAGTACTTGGTAGTGTCGCGGCGTGCATCCAGGACCATAGGGTAAGGCTCAGGGAGTTCGTCTCTTACTTCATTAAGCATTTGAGTGTAGGATATTCTGAGGGGTGTGAAATGTTCCTCCTTAAACCTCTCGGGTTTCTTAACATCCCTATCGCGATTTCTACGGCTATTTCTGGGCGGACTATGCTCAGACCTTTGTTTGCCCTTGTTGGACGAAGACGCTCCTTCGTTTCCCGCAGTTGCGATGTACTTTCTTGTTGAACTCAACATCTCTTGCAAGTTTGAGGGTGGAGTTAGAGCAAAATAAGATTTCAAATAACCGGGATTCAACCTTGTTTCAAAACTGCTCATCACAACGTTGTCCGCTAAACCCCTTGTTAATTCATACACTTTGTAAAACCGCTCGTAGTAGCTGTGGGTACCCTCATTCTCCCCCTGTCGGACCTCATGAAGGTCGATGTGAGTCTTTTTGGGTCCACCTACTGACTTGAACTCTGATATAAATTTGTTTATAAGATCGTCCCAAGACAAGATCGAACTCGGGGGAAGACCACGGATCCACGATGCTGCTCGATCCTGCATCGATCCTACAAAAGCTATGCACCATGCCTCACTGCTAGGCGTGCACAAACTGATCCTTCTTTGGAAAGCTGACACCGCAGCTCCATGATAATTGGTGAAATTTGGGTAGTGAGTACCCTCTCTCGGAGCTACTTTCAAGATGTTGGGCTGAAGGACACTGGTACCTCAAGTCGGATTTACCTTCGTGCCCGCAGTACCCTTCTGCAACTCCTCTATATGTTTTCTCATTATACCCATCTCATCCTGATTTTCGAGGATAGGTGGGAGCGGGGTGTAACTTTCCTCGGCATGTGACTCTCCCTGCCCTCTATGCGGGTACGGACCTGTCGGGGATTTTTAGGTCGTCCTGGGGCTGCACCGCGATCGTCAACCACGGGCCCTAGACAGACTAAACTGATTTCCTTCCCCCCTTAGGTAGTGAAGTGGCATGGCTGCTTTCTTCCCTTTTTGTCCGCTGAAGTTGGTTCATTTTTTGCGGGTGTAGAGGGGGTTGTACCTCCGTTTGTGCGGGCAGAGGGGATATAAACTTGCGGATGGGTTGGGGAGGCAGACCCTCCGCAATAGGTAGCATGTTACCCACGCGCATTTCCTCCACGTACTCCATGTGTGCTTGAAGAGCTATCAAATGAGAACTTTGCTGTGGGGATGCTCCCCCTGCTGAAACAGCATCTTGTTCATTATTCGGAGTAGAGGCCCCAGCAATGCCTTTCCCTTTGTTTTTTCTGAGTGCCGCCTCATGTATTTCGTGAGCTCGAGTCCTCTCCCTGATGTAGGCCCGTATATCAGGCGTGAGGTCTTGTCTGGCATCAGCCCCATCGGACATGACCCTCATGCTCGCCTCCCCACGCGACGTGTTTGTTCCACGTGGAGAGCCCTGGTTGCCCGTCTTAGTCGGTGTAACCGGTATCATATTTTTCCCGCCAGCCATGCTGATCAAGATATTTTGTAGATATTTTGGTAGGATATTTTGGCTAGTGGCTGTTTATTTTTTCTAGCTCAGAAATATCAATAGGCAAGAGGGGTGATTTCTAGGTGGTTTTCATTCAAGTAACCAAATTCCTTATTACTTGAAGCTCTGAAACTAACTGAGAGTGTATACACCAACCTGGGTATTAAAGAGGGACTCGTGTGCGAGTTTGCAGATGGTGTTGAAGACGTTCCTTCAAGATGAGCCGATTCTGATGAGTTTGCCAACTCCCTCTCGCCGGTGACTCCTTGAAATCGTTTTTGCGGTGGAGCAAATGATCCTAAGAAGCTGAATGACGATGATTTTCCTGGTAACGGAGCCAACTGATATTGCGATGAATACCAGGTTTGCGGTAACAGTGATATATTGAGGATATGAGGCTGTGTATGTATGGTTTCTCCGGAGAGAGTGCGGTGGTGAACAAGAACAAGGTTGTCGGATTATAGCTCACAAGAGACTCGACAAATTGACAGAGTAGCTCTGTGTATATTAGTTCTTGGATCATTTCTATTACATTGTGATCCCATATTTATAGGCTAAGACTAAGTCGGTTGGACTAAGTCGGTTTACTGTTCATGACAAGACAATTAAATAGATATAATTAGAGATAATCATATAGATAAATACAAGTGGACCGGCCAGCTGTCTGGATAAGGACGGCGGACGGCGGACGGCGGACTCATATTTGTCTTGTCTTGATATCAGCTTGACCATATAGGTAGAAATCACACGGAGAGGAGGAGTCCGGCTTACGACCAGCGGACAGGATCCGACTTACTGTTAGCGGATTGGACCTGGCTTACGAACGGCGGGTAGGATCCGGCTTATGAATGCGGACTGAGAGGATAGAGGCCTCATATCTTTGTTATTGGGCCATGGTAGTAGGCCCAATCTAGGTGAACAGGGCCCTGTTCCGGTTTGGGTATATCGGTCCCCTTTGATTTTGACTGATCCTTCTGCGGTGGGGAACTTTAAGCTGACGTGAGGAGGGGAGATTATAGCTCGGAGGTTGATCAACGCAGGTCTTCCCAGGATTATGTTGTATGCCGAAGAAGCTTTTACCACCATGTAGTTGACCACAAGGGTTCTACCTCTTGATCCTGGGCTAAATGCCATCGTAAGCCTAATCATCCCCGTGGGATGAACAGGAGGTCCTGTAAAACCAAACAGTGGTGCCGAGACAGAATCTGAGCTGCATAGACTGAAAGGCTGAGTAGTAGAGGACGTTGATGGCGCTTCCTGTATCGACGCAGATCCTCTTCACCAAGTTCTTGTTTACCACAACCTCTATCACCATGCCTTCATTGTTTGTAACCATAGGGAGTGTGTAACGCCTCGAATTTTATGACATAAACGAGAAGGGAGTTGTCAAATATAATAATAAAAATAATTATTATAATATAAATAATTGTCTTTCTTGATGATAATAATATAGATGTCTATTTGTATTATATATATATATATATATATATATATATATATATATATATATATATGTATATATATAATATGGAGGAAGCAATTTAACCCATTTAAGTCAATTGACCCGGAAAATAACCCGTTTTGGCCCTTATACCCGCGAATGAACCGAACCTTTCTCCTTCTGTTGCCCTACGATCTCTTCCACAGAAAAAAACCTTTCCCACAGTCTGCTTGCTAAAACTTCCTCCGCCCCATGATGCCTAGCCTCCGCTCTCCGCTCTCCACTCTCCACTCTCCTCTCTATCATAACCCCCACCATAAACAATCAGATCCATTTCCTCCATTGCACTTTTTGATCCACCGTCTTTATTACTACATCTTTGGCTAATCAGGTACGTTTAATGTTTTTTTTATTCTTGCGTTTCGCTTTTCTTTTCTGGGTTTGGATGTACGCACAATGGGGTAGCTGAATTGTGTCTTTATATGTTAATTTCTTGATGGGTTTGTTTGTGGATAGATTATTCTTTTGTGTTCCTTTGTTGATTTTTGATTTTATGTTTTCTTGGGGCAGATTTGTGCTGGGTTTGAGTTGGGTCAACGTTAGGTGGGTTTTTAATTAAGGTGGATTGGAATTGTCTACAAGATTGTGGTGAGAGCTCTAGATTTTCATAGTATTTGAGACTTGTTTTCGTGAGATGTCTGTAGTGATTGATAGGCGAGATGTTCCTAGGTGAGAGACACCTTTACATCTTGCAGTGAAGCTCCGGGACTCGATCTCTGCTGAAGTTTTGATGGCTGCTGGTGCTGATTAGAGTCTTCAGAATGAGAATGGATGGAGTGTCCTCCAGGAGGCTGTGTGTACTAAAGAGGATAATATTGCAATGATCATTGCTCGGCATTATCAGCCTCTTCCATG